>PVKP010006355.1:0-83613 GCA_004027715.1 Plecturocebus donacophilus
TTTGTGTTTCTATCTCCTTCAGTTCTGCTCTGATCTTAGTTATTTCTTGTCTTCTGCTAGGTTTTGAGTTTTTTTGATCTTGCTCCTCTAGCTCTTTCAATTTTGACGATAGGGTGTCAATTTTAGATCTCTCCTTGCTTCTTATGTGGGCACTTATTGCTATATATTTTCCTCTAGAGACTGCTTTAAATGTGTCCCAGAGATTGTGGTGTGTTGTGTCTTCGTTCTCGTTGGTTTCAAAGAACATCTTTATTTCTGCCTTCATTTCATTGTTTATCCAGTCAACATTCAAGAGCCAGTTGTTCAGTTTCCATGAAGCTGTGCGGTTCTGAGTCAGTTTCTGAATTCTGAGTTCTAACTTGATTGCACTGTGGTCTGAGAGACTGTTATGATTTCCATTCTTTTGCATTTGCTGAGGAACGATTTACTTCCAATTATGTATTCAATTTTAGAGTAGGTGTGATGTGGTGCTGAGAAGAATGTATATTCTGTGGATTTAGGGTGGAGAGTTCTGTAAATGTCTATTAGGTTTGCTTGTTCCAGGTCTGAGTTCAAGTTCTGGATATCCTTGTTAATTTTCTGTCTGGTTGATCTGTCTAGTATTGACAATGGGGTCAATGACTATTATTACATGGGAGTCTAAGTCTCTTTGTAAGTCATTAAGAATTTGCCTTAGGTATCTGGGTGCTCCTGTATTGGGTGCATATATATTTAGGATTGTTAGCTCTTCTTGTTGCATTGATCCTTTACAATTATGTAATGTCCTTCTTTGTCTCTTTTGATCTTTGTTGCTTTAAAGTCTATTTTATCAGAGATGAAAATTGCAACTCCTGATTTTTTTTGCTCTCGATTTGCTTGGTAAATCTTCCTCCATCCCTTTATTTTGAGCCTTTGTGTATCCTTGCATGTGAGATGGGTTTCCTGGATACAGCACACCGATGGGTTTTGGCTTTTTATCCAATTTGCCAGTCTGTGTCTTTTGACTGGGGCATTTAGTCCATTTACATTTAGGGTTAATATTGTTATGTGTGAATTTGATTCTGCCATTTTGATGCTAGCTGGCTGTTTTGCCTGTTAGTTGATGCAGATTCTTCATTGTGTTGATGCTCTTTACCATTTGGTATGTTTTTGGAGTGGATGGTACTGGTTGTTCCTTTCTACGTGTAGTGCCTCTTTCAGAAGCTCTTGTAAAGCAGGCTTCGTGGTGATGAAATCTCTGAGTACTTGCTTGTTTGCAAAGGATTTTATTTTTCCTTCACTTATGAAGCTTAGTTTGGCTGGATATGAAATTCTGGGTTGAAAGTTCTTTTCTTTTAGGATGTTGAATATTGGCCCCCACTCTCTTCTGGCTTGTAGGGTTTCTGCTGAGAGATCTGCTGTGAGTCTGATGGGCTTCCTTTTGTGGGTAACCCAATCTTTCTCTCCGGCTGCCCTTAGCATTTTCTCCTTCATTTCAACCCTCGTGAATCTGACAATTATGTGCCTTGGGGTTGCTCTTCTTGAGGAATATCTTTGTGGTGTTCTCTGTATTTGCTGGACTTGAATATTGGCCTGCCTTGCTAGGTTGGAAAAGTTTTCCTGGATAAAATCCTGAAGAATATTTTCCAGCTTGGATTCATTCTCTTCATCACATTCAGGTACACCTATCAAACGCAGATTAGGTCTTTTCACATAGTCCCATAGTTCTTGGAGACTTTATTCATTCCTTTTTACCCTTTTTTCTCTAATCTTGCCTTTTCGTTTTATTTCATTGAGTTGATCTTCAAACTCTGATATCCTTTCTTGTGCTTGGTCAATTCGGCTGTTGAAACTTGTGCATGCTTCATGAATTTCTCATGTTGTGTTTTTCAGCTCCATCAATTCACTTACATTCCTCTCTAAGTTGTCCATTCTCATTAGCATTTCATCAAATCTTTTTTCAAGGTTCTTAGTTTCTTTGCATTGGGTTAGAACATGTTCTTTTAGCTCACAGAAGTTTCTTATTACCTACCTTCTGAAGCCTGATTCTGTCATTTCATCACACTCATTCTCCATCCAGCCTGTTCCCTTGCTGGTGAGGAGTTGTGATCCCTTGTAGGAGGAAAGGTGTTCTGGTTTCGGGTGTTTTCATCCTTTCTGCACGGTTTCTTCCCATTTTTGTGGATTTATCCACCTGTCATCTTTGTAGTTGCTGACTTTCAGATTGGGTCTCTGAGTGGACGTCTAGTTTGTTGATGATGCAGTTATTTCTGTTTCTTAGTTTTCCTTCTAACAGTCTGGCCCCTCTGCTGGAGGACTGCTGAGGTCCACTCCAGGCCCTGTTTGCCTGGGGATCACCTGCAGCAGCTGCAGAACAGTAAGGGTTGCTACTAGTTTCTTCTTCTGCTATCTTTGTCCCAGAAGGATACTCACCAAATGTCAGTCTGATCTCTCCTTTATGAGGTGACTCTTTGGATATATGGGGGTCAAGGAGCTGCTTGAGGAGACAGTCTGTCCTTTATAGGAGCTCAAGTGCTGAGCTGTGAGCTCTGTTCATTCAGAGCTGCTGGGCAGGTATGTTTAAGTCTACTGCAGTGAAACTCATAAACCCCTTTTTTTCCCCAGGTGTTGTCCTGGGGACTTAGGGCTTTATTTATGAGTTTCTATTGCGCTGCTGCCTTTTTTTCAGGGCTGCCCTGCCCAGCAAGGAGGCAGCCTATAGTCATTGCCTGCAGAGGTTTTGCTGAGCTGCTGTGGGCTCTGCCCAGCTGCCACGTGAACTTCAATTGCAGGTTGTCTCAGCAACGGGAGGCTGCCTCAGCAATGGTGGACTACCTCCGTAGTGTTGGAGTACCTCTGTAATGGCAGGTGCCACTCCCCCACACAACTGGATCGTCCTGGTTTTAGCTGTACTTGCTGTGAAACTCTCAACCCAGAGCGTTTCCAATTGCTGTTTTTTTGTGTGTGGGCGGGTGGGAGCAGCCAAGCCTGATCACCTGGCTCCCTGCCTCAGAGCCTTTTTGTTTTTTTAGTTGAATGGTCGACTCTCTCCCAGGTATTCCAGTCGCCTGTTGAAAAGGTGTCGGGATCTGTGTGATTTCCCGTGCGGCGACCCACTGTGCCAGTTGAAACAGCGGTGCTGAGATTCGCAGCACTTTTTTGCCCTGGAATCTCCTGGCCTGGGTCCCTGATTCAGTTCCCTTTTTAATCATATGAATGGGTGAATCTGCCTTCCTGAAGCTCCACTCACCAGCTAAAAGGGCACCCAGATCAGTGTATTTTGTATGGAGAACCGCTGCAACGAGTCACTGTCAAAACAGCCGTGCCAGCCTAAACAGTCACGCTGGTGACCATGTGGCTTCTCCACCTGAGAATCTCCTGGTCTGTGGGCAATAAAAATTCGTCTGGAAATGCGGCGTCCACTCACCCTCTGTGCTTTCACTGTGAGCTGCAATCCTGAGCTGCTCCTAATCGGCCATCTTGGATCTTCTCTCTACAATCCCAGTTTTAAACTTTAGGTGTTATTCCGAACAACCAGATAGTTCTCAATTTATTTAGAACAAGTTAGTGTTATAAGTTACATGCATAAAGTAATTTTACACATATACATATGAAAATTATATACTTTGTAATTTGCAACTCCACATAATATTTCAGTCTTTAAAGGTTTATAATTGATAAAAAAAAAAATGGTTGAGAACCACTAACCTGATCAGAACTCCTCTTTGACAGATGATGTAAGGAAGGTTGGAAGATGAAGATAATGTGAAATGTCACTGAGTTAGTGTCTCTGGGCTTCTCCAAGTCTTTAATATGCAAAATTTATTGTGAATTTCCACAAAGGATGCTATTCTATTGGCTTAGCTTGGTATCCTCCAGAAGCAGACCATAAGAAGAGGATTCAAATGCCAGTGGTACTTGGAGGAGGTGCAGAAAACAAAGGTAGAGAATGGAAAAGTGAAAAAGGAAGAAAAGACAGGCAGTCAAGGGTGTGTTACCAAGTCAGCAGCTACTGAAGGCAACTGGAGCATAATTCCTCAGGGAAATGCTGGGATATAACTTAGAATCGATACCTTAGATCTATTCCATATGAGGGGCAGGAAAACTCTGGATTTATATAACAGCTGCTGTCAGTCATTGGAAGAGTTTTGCTACAGAAGTAGGTGAATTCTGCGCACTTACAGAAGAGGCAGTGGGAAGTCAGCTCCAACCTGTAAGTGGGAAGGCCTGAGGAATCCCTGTAGACCCCCAAGAGTAGCTGCTATAAGTAAATTGTGTTTCCCACACTCACTTGATGGCAGATCTCCTTTATTTATGCAACACTGAATAACTTTCATGAGAAATTTAACATTTTAGAAACACTACAGTCATATAGTGAATGAATCCTATAATATAGTATTTTCATATATATGATCTAATTTGTGTCTCAGAAACCGATGTATTATCATTTCCATTGTACAGATAAGAAAAACTGAGGTCTAGATGGGTTAATGGTTATTGGTAGACCCAGGGAGCAAACAAGCTTCTGTTCGCAAGACTCAAATTATTAAGAATGTGAAACTTGCTTCTTTTAGAAAATGCATTATCAAGTAACACATAAAAGCCTAATATTTAGAGTAATTTTTGTCTTTTTAATTCATGAAGGCTTCATAAAGAACTTTTGTTCTAATAAATGACCCCACTACTACTATCATATACACAGTTCTAGAAAATTAGTAAATTTAAAATTACTTTTCAGACAACTTTGAATTCCATGGTTACTGCAGAGACAGTGAAGCTTGCTGTCACTTTTATGTACTATGCTGTCTATAGTTTTACTGATAGGTACCTGAGATAGCCTTATAAATTTTAGCTTTTATGTGGCTTCTATATTTTACAGTATAGGATCACAATTTATAATGATATTATGTATTGTTATAGAAATTGTCAGCTAGCAAAGTCTAAATATATTTTAAAGATTTGCAGTTTCTGTCTGTACTGCAGGAAAACAAAATGTCTTCAAAAGCATATAGATCTATGATTTGAGTCTTTTAAAACAATATTTGAGTACTTGCTATATGCCCAGCCCTGCTCTAAGTAATTTATGGGTATTAACTCATTTGTCCTCAGAACAGACCTCTGTGGTTAGTAGGTTACCATCTACCTATGTGACAGATGAGAAAACAGGAAAAATAAAATTAGGTAACTTTCTAGCTTATACATCTTATAAGTAGTGATGACAACAACTGAACTCACAAAATCCAGCTTTATAAGCCACACTCAGATGTTTTGACCTACTAGACTTACTACAAAATTGCTCAGCGTATTAGCCCACTAAGAATTACTTGATTTGCATTCTTATTTGATAAGGGTAAAGAAAAGTATTTCCAAAACTTCTAAATTTATCATTATTAGATAAAACATCATTTAAATATATGCTTACATTTTGCATAATTACTTCCAACAGACCTCACACAAACTATCTTAAGTAGTATTTTAATTTCCTGAGTTATCCCTAACATTTTATTCTCAAGAGAGAATAAAATTTCACTTACTGAAATAAAATCTTCACATGCATGGTCAGAGTTGCATATGGAAAATGAGAAAGAGGGAGTACAAGAAAGAGAATACAGATTCTCAGACCTAACTTGAAAGTGTTAATAAGGTGAAAGTTCATTCCTGCTAAACTAAAACGATGGACATTATTTTCAACAAAAGTATATCTTTAACAGATGCTCATCTGAAAGTGTTTCATGTTGGTTTGAGATATGGGAATTCACATATTAACTGTTTTTTGTAATTGTTTCCCCATTGACTCAACCTTCTAATGTGCTTTATCTACTTTCTGAGTGATTGAGGAAATGGCTGAAACCTTATACCTGGAAGTACAGCAGCAAACCTTTGTAAACCAAAGCTTCCTTTAAGAATAGTGACACCAAACTTATGGCCAATCACATTTTTGCTTGTTTGTATTCTGTAGTCTTATAATTTTTGCATTTAACATTTAGGTGTATGATTTATTTTTGAAAAGACTACTCTTTCTTTATTGTCTTTTCTTTTCTGTCATAGATCAGTTTACCATGTTTGTCTGAGTCTACATGTATATATGAGCTCTGTATTATGTTCCATGGATCTATGTATTTACTCTTTCACCAAAACCACACTTTGTTAATTCGTTTTATAGCAAGTCTAGAAGTTGAGAAGCTTGAGTCCTCTAAATTAGGTCTCCTTTAGTATTTTGTTGGCTGTTCTAGGTCTTTGACCTTTCCATATAAACTTTAGAAAAAGTCTGTTAACATCTACAAAATACCTTGCTGAATTTTGCTTGAAATTTTGTTCAATGTACAAATAAAGTAGGAAAAGTTATATGTTAGAAATATTGAATCTTTCAATATACAAACATGGCTCTATTAAAACTATTATTTTTGATTGATAAAAAAAGAAGTGATATATTGTTAGTTGGACAAAGCAGAAATAAGCAGAAAAGAAGACTTCATAAGAATCCTACAGCCCTACAACACTACACATAAGAGTAAGGAGGCTGCTAACAGTAGAGTTTGGGAAAAAATCCCTTTCAAGAATATGGAAGGAAACACTGAAAAACTCCAGACACCAATGCATGAAAAGCTCATGACACCAAGATCTCTCCAATAAAACCATATTAGCATTGAGATAAACATGCACACTATAGTTGAAAAATAAATAAAGGGAAACAACATAAATTACAGGGTGATGAGGTAACTACTTATACAGTGACATCATGTCAGCAAATGATGTAAACATTAATATCAGTGATTGCCAGCATTCTACCAACTGGCACATCTCATCCTACAATTGCTCATAGGTCTAATGAGTTGCCAACATCATCAAGGACCAGAGACAGCATGGGGTACTTTTTACTTCTGAGCGGAAGGAAATGAAAAAGGTAGTTCAATATTCAATCAATGTGGTTGATTTTCACTCTGCTTCTCCAAAAAAAAGACAAATAGTCATCTAAATACGTAGATAATGTAAAGTGATTACAAATGTGAACAGGCTTCTTATTGTGTGTGTGCACGTGTGTGTGTGTGCTCAATGTGAGATTTCAAGCTTAAAAAATATTCTTTATATGTGTACTTGAATATTTGTTTTCTTAATATGTGGTCATAGATGGGTGTTCTTTTAGTTCTCAGAGCAATTCAAATTTTCAAAGTTACATCAAGAGGAGCTAAGTTGTTCTCTGGCAGAACTTTTTAATAGCTGATATGGTTTGGCTGTGTCCCTACCCAAATCTCAACTTGAATTCTATCTCCCAAAATTCCCACTTGTTGTGGGAGGGACCCAGGAGGAGGTAATTGAATCATGGGGGCTGGTCTTTCCCATGTTATTCTCATGATAGTAAAGAAGTCTCACGAGATCTGATGGGTTTAACAGGGGTTTCTTCTTTTGCTTCTTCCTCATTCTGTCTTGCCACCATCATGTAAAAAGTGGCCTTTTGCCTTCTGCAATGATTGTGAGAACTTCCCTAGTTGCATGGAACTGTAAGTCCAATTAAATCTCTTTCTTTTGTAAATCATCCAGTCTTGTGTATGTCTTTATCAACAGCATGAAAATGAACTAATACAATAGCATCCTAATTGCTCATTCAAATAAAGGCAATTTGTACTTACAAATATGAATGCAAATGCTTGAAGCCACATGGGCATGTTTGAGAAGCCATACATTAGCTGACGCAATATTTAAAAAACCATTTTGGTATTTCAATATCAACTAGTCTAAAATCAAATTGACCAACTATTAAGACAGATGAGTATCTGAAGGATAAGACATGTATCGTGGCTTCCTGAAAACAATGACCCAAAAAGCATCATTTGGTTGAGGTCTCTGTGACTAGTCACAAGGAAATTAGATAGCCACTCCCATTTTATGACATTACAGATAGATCTTATTTTATATATATGTATGTATATATTTAAGATGAATTAAATCATATATATATATATGAATTCATATATATGTGAATGAATATATTATAGTGTAATATGAATATATATATGATAGATATATGAATAAATACATCTTGGTTCCTGAACTTGAGGAGCTTCCACTCCATCTGCAGGGATGAAAACAAATTACATCTCACTTGTTGAAAATCCTACAGCCTTATAAAACTCCATCTGAGGAAAAGGAAGCTGTTAATGGAAATGTTTGGAAAAAAGTATCTTTTAAGAATATGAACAAAAGCACTGAATGAAACAGACACCAATGTCTATAAGACTCATGACTTAAGAACTCTCATTTAAAACTCAAAATTAAATTTTGGAAATGATTCAGTACCAAACAGAGGAGACAAAACATAACTGAACCTTTAGTCATAATTATAGATAAGTAACCAGAGAAAAATAAGTTATTCAAAGTAAAAGAAAAGCATGGGAATTAGTGTTGCAGGTAGGAATGGGGAGAGGATAGGGCATACTTCCTTGTGATAGTAAATGAAGTTGACATTGGAGAATCATGGAAATGTGTTTAAATAGGTTATATAGAATTAATCCAAAATCATGGATGGTAAAGTTTCTGTTGTTCCAACAATTAGAAAAACCTGTGGTATTCTGAATCACCAATGATCAAAAAAAAGGCTTAAAGGTTTATTTTCATTGTTTCTTTATGTCTACTCTTCCTTTCTTACTAAAATATACTCTTTCATCGAGAATTTACGAGTGGTAAAGTTTAACAGCCTTTTTGCAGGGTTGAGTACTGTATTAGTCTGTTCTCACATTGCTATGAAGAAATATCCAAGACTGGATACTTTATAAAGAAAAGAGGTTTAATTGACTCACAGTTCTGCATGGCTAAGGAGACCTCAAGAAACTTACAATCATGGCAGAAGGTACCTCTTCACAGGGCAGCAGGAGAGAATGAGTGCCAGCAAGGGAAATACCAGATGCTTATAAAATCATCAGATTTCATGAGAACTCTCTCACTATCACACAAATAGCATGGAGGAAACTTCCCCCATGATTCAATTACCCCCCACTGGGTCCCTCCTCTGACACAGGAGGGTTATGGGAACTACAATTCAAGATAAGATTTGGGTGGGGACACAACCAAACCATATCAGGGTTGTCTTTTTCGTATTTGGGATTTCCTATATTTGTGTTTTTTGTAGTGGTGTTTGGGGTTTAGTTTGGCAGGGTGCATCTAAAATTTTTTATTTTCTCTTTTTCTTGGATGGTACTTTATCAGATATATTCTAAACTGTGGGAGTTTCCAATGTCCAGTACAGCATGTAAGGTGCTTGGAATTCATCACCTTCACCAATATAACAAGAAAAAAAGAAGCTTGTTATATTGGTAGAGATAATGATATATATAAAATCAACGACTCTTTTTAGAACCATCAGATAATTAAGGTTACCAAGAAAATCACTGCCTCCAAAATTGAGGAGAAAGACAGGCAGATAGAGAAAACCAAAACTTACCAGGGTAGAAACCTCTGCAGAAAGTAGTACCAGTTTAGGAAATCCTAAACTGTAATTAAATTGCTAGAGGCTCAGTGTGGACAAATTTGAGCGTTAAGAATAAGGGGTGCTCAGTCTTAGGGTAGTCCCCACACTTACGTGGGTTTTATCTTCAAGAGTCCTACTAGGTTCTCAAAATAAAGGTTGGAGAAAAATCCTCTTGTGCTGGAGGAGGGGAAATACAGCCATTTTGAAATATGCCATGAGTGCTCTCTTCTCTGCCCTGAATAGAAGCTATTTTACCAGTGAGTTAAAACTATTTTAACTGACCTGGGGAAAGGGAAATACCTAACTCCAGCCTCCTCCAAATTTCCTGTCCTACCTTAAGGGGAAAAGGCAAAACTAAACTAAAAAGCATCTGTGAAGGTCACGGTCCAGAGGCACAGGTTCACCAAAAGATTGAGACACATTTATAGGGCGGTAAACCACTTTCCCTCCACCCTGTTCACCAAAACATCTACAGGATTCCCATTAATCATAGGGAAATACAACTGAAAGAACTGCCCATCTCAAGTGTTAACTAAGAAGTCTCTAGGGAAATGTAAATACAATAGAGAAGGCAAAAATAAAGGTAGAGAGGAAATTTGAGTCTCTGAAACTTATTGCTACAGAAACATAAACAGTTCACACAATTTAACCTCTAGTCAGGTAAAAATATAACCTCACACTAAAGGCCTATTTACCACAGTTACTTTTACTTACTACATCATGCTTTCAACAAAAAAATTACCAGGCATACTAAAAGACAAACAAACACAGCTTGAAGAGACATCAGAACTAACTCAAGACATGGCAGAAATGTTCGAATTATCAGAAAAGACAGGCAATTTAAAACAACTATTCTAAACTGACATTTGAGCATATTATTCCATTGTTTTCTTTCATGTATTGTTGTAGTTTACATTCACCTTAATTATTGTTTCTTTTGTAGGTAATCTGCTCTTTTTCTCTGTAGTAGCCATTAATTTTTTTCTTTGTTTTATGTGCTGTAATTTTTCTATGTTTCCAGGTATGAATTAATTTATATTATCAGAACTTGTGCCTCTCAAAATCAAAATGATGTATTTGATCAATTCTGGAAACTTTTAATCCAATGCTCTTTGAATGTTAGATTCTCTCTTTCTAAAATTTATTTTAGACATGTTAGAATTCTTATTCTCTCCTAAATATTTATAAACCTCTCTTCTGTTTTTCCATATAATTTTCATCTGAAATGCAATCTACCTATTTTCTTCAAACTGATCTTTCAGTCCATTCTCTCTTAAATTATGTATGATCTGTCTATCTGGTTTTATTTTATAACAATGATTATATTTTATGCCCTTAAAAGTTATTTTTTTAAAATATTTTGCAGAAATACTACTTTTATATAATAGCTTGTTCTTTTCTTCTACTTGGATATCTAATAATTTATAATACTTTGATTTTATAGTCTTTAATTTAGAGCAATAATCTCAAATGTTCTGGAGGATGAAGTCTGATATATGCTGCATCTGCCAATTCTCAATCATAATTATAACCTCATTTTTTTGGTAACTTTTTTGAGGTCATCTGCAACCTGAGTTTTTCTATGTGAATTTTATATAACCTGAATTGGAAAGTCTCCCTCCAAGGTGACTCTATGTTTGTCTATTCCAGGTACTCTGGGGCTAATATTAGCTGAGAGCCAATTTTTATGTCCAATTCAACTGGAGTTTCCTCACCATGCTGGTAAAATGAAATCAGACTCTAAATAAGACTTCCCTTTTTAACAGAGATCCTAGCCAAAGAATTTTTGTCATTTCTCTGTGTCAGTGAGAAGAATCTTAAAATTTCAGCCTTTAGCTATTAACAGATATATAATATCTGCTCTTCATCTTCCTCCAAACCAGGACTGTTGTAGCACTGGTTCATGAACTCACTATAGACTTACTGCTTTTTTTTTCTGCATCTAGTAATTTTCCTTTGTTACTTACTGACCACATAATAAATGTTTAAAAGAAATTGTTGTATTTGTCTTATTGTGTTGAAAGTTTTACAATAATAGAGCTGCTGTACTTAGACCACATCTTTCTAGAGGTACTAAAGTATGTTTTAATTCATATATCAAAATGACTTTAATCCTCTGCCATATGCAAGAGAACAAACTTTGGAAAATACAGGGAAGATACATCTGTGGCTGTTTTTCTGTCTATTCTAAGAAACCAAACTCAAGGATTGAGACCAAACTCCCACAGCAGTTTATCCATATATAGGTAAGAGGGTAGATGGACCAAGGGACCTTTTACCACATGAATTACAAAAGTGGAAATGGTGCTCCTTGGGCTACCAGGAATCTCAAATACAAATGTTTATCCAAGCTTCATCTCTAAAATGGAAATGACAGTAGGAGCTGCCTTTTTAGAGCTATAGCCAGGAATGCTAGAAAAAATATTAAGTAACCAGTGAATACAGGCACCAGCCACTAAGAACCAGGGAGAAGAAATCAGTCTAAGCCATACCACTGCTCATAGCTGAATGTCTTGGTTGAGATATATAGATAGGAGTAGCAAAGCATTACCCATTGTGTCTGACACAGAGCTGGCACTCAGTAAGTATTACCTATTATGATTAGCCTATTTTTAAAGTAGAAATTAAACTTGAAGTTACAGAGGAAAGAATTTGGACCTGGAATTAGATGAAATCTAATAAAAGCAAGCTGGAAACAAGCAAGAATGAGTAGAGTCATGAATGAATACCTCCAAACACATGACTGAAGTTCTTCGTTCATTTTTATTAATTGGTAGGTAAATGGAGCAAGGGGGTTATATTGGCCCAGAGAACAAAAGTCAGGTCAGCAATGCCCAGAATGGATAACTGACTCACTCAATGTCACATAGTAGTTCAAGGACACAATGAGAAGAATTTGGGTTTCCTAATTCTTATTCTATTATATTAAAATTTCCCCATAATATAATAATTATATTTATATAGATTTTTATTTGACAGCTAAACATTTGGAAATGCACTATCTCATTTACTGTAATCAATGAATAAACAAACAAATGCACTAGTCTTCAGAGAAAAAAAAATCAGCAATACAGCTGGATTTCAAATCCACTTTGGGGTAATCTAAATTTAAAGAATGTGTTGTTTTAAATGCCGCAGTTCAAGAACTGGGCAAGTTCAATATATACCAATGCAAATATGTTAGATACAGTGCAGATAGTTGCCATGGTAATCTCCATATGATGGATGGATGGATAGATTAAATTTTTGTTTAAAGCTTCTGAAAACAAAAATACTACACAATGCAAAAATTGCTTGAAATCATATCTCACAAAAGAATCTTTTTCCTAGTAATAGTCAGAACACATCAAAAAGAACTTATATATAGCCATGGATTCATCAATTAAGACTTTGACTTAGTTTTCTGCTTTTATGAAATGGAAAATATGTATCAGAAGATAGTGATTAAAAGCCTAGACTCTGGAACCCAGAATCCTGGCTCCATCGCCTCTTAGCTTTGGTCCTCAGGCCAAGCTGCTGGGCCTCACTATGCCTTTGTTCCATGTAAAAAATGAGCATATAACAGAACATGCTCCATAACGTTACTGTAAGAACTGAATGAGTTGGTGCAAGTAAAGGTCTTATAAAAGTGCTTGGCATATAGCACATTCTCAATAAATGCTACTTCCACTAGTATATTCCTAAGTGTCTCTTGTCACAGCTCCATGTGACTATTAAGACATTAAAAAAAATTTTTTTTGTTTTGTTTTAATGTTGAGCTTTTAGATTGGGGATATATTTAAGAATGTGGTCATCAGAAAGTAACGAAATATGACCTATAGTGCTAAAAAAAAAAAGAGGGTTCTTTTTCTCAGATAAGAAGAATCCCAGAGGAGGATTCTAACTGGTGGTGTCAATCACAGCTCACCAAAGTCAGGGTCTGTATCTGTGTATCTCTCAACTTGTACTTGGAGCATCTTTAGCTCCACACACTGAAGACGGAGAGGTAGAAAAGAGAAGCATGGCTGCAGGAACATACGTTATTTTTATTAGGAAAACAAAAATATTCCCAGAAATTCCCAACAGTCCTCCACTCCTATCTCATTGGCCAGAACTCTCACTTGGCCACCTCTAGCTACAACAAAGGCTGAAGAAGCTAGTATTTAGCCAGGCATTCTGCCATCTTGTTCAAAATTGGGATTCTGTTGGCAAGTAAGAAGGAGGAATGGATAGCATTTGCCACAGGTGCATGGGGGAATCTTATTGCATCTGATAAAAAGGATTCATTAGGTAACGTTCCCTTGAACACTTTGAGAATAAAATGAGCTGTATAATGTCTAAATAGTTTTAGCTGCCAATTAAAGTACATTTTTTGCTTTCCTACTTTCTGAATTTAGTCCCTCTCTACTTGGCACTCTCATTCTTCCTATAATCAATATTTAGAAATTACCATATGTGGGTTAATGTGACCATCTTGACCTGAAAGGCAATCACTGCCAGGTTGCTGTGGTACCTCTGCAGGTGTATATAAAAGTATCAGGAAGACAAATCTAAAATACTCTCTTACAGTCTCCCATTGTTTTGTTCCAGAATCCACACACCTACTCTATCTCTGCAATGTACATAATCAAAAGAATGCAGGTGCTCATCCTGACTGAATTGAGCCTGCTTCCCTCTCAACTACTGCAATTCTCATTCAGGGGAGTTGTACAGTGGATGTGATGAAAGAGACCTTTCCCTAATTATGGAGATTTGTCGTTGGTGTTAGAGGTTATTTTTTGTATTATTTACAGTATTCTGTCTGTTGTTAATATTTCTGTCTGCCAGTGACAATTACATTGCTCTTGACTGGCACAGATCAGCAGTTTGTGATAGCTCTGAAAAGCTGATGTGCAGCACATGTCACCGGCAGACATATTAATGTTGGCGACGAGTAGTGCATGTGATGTAACACGATTAGATGGTGCTAAGATAAAGGAGCATCTTGAAGCCCATGAATAACCAAGAAGCAGTGAGGTGACGACTATCAATTATTTATTGCCCTTGTCCAGTATATTATTAACAGCTCCAAGAAAGCATACAGGCTTCCTTTCCTGTTCGCTCTCCATGTTAATGCTCAGCTCCTTAGCTTATGTGAGGTTACATCCTAAGGGAGACATTGTGCTTTCAGCTACCATCAGACAATCCAGAGAAAAAAGTGATATGACCTCAAGGCAGACTACATTCAACTTTTTTGGCTACCAGCAAAGAGGCATGGCTCTCTGCGCTCTGTGGATGAATCCTCTTACCACCTTCACATGCAGAGCTTCTCTTTATTCTCTGTCCCTCAAGTCAGGGTGAATTGCTGATTTAACAATAGTTCACACTTTTGAGGAGAAAGTGATGTTCTATGATTAATATTATACATATACCTGTGGTTAGGCTCTCATTTCCAAGGGAGATGGTTACAGGGTTTTTTTTTACTGATTTTACTGCTGAGTCAGAAGGAGACTATTTTATACTATAGTCTATATTAAGCAGAAAAAAGTTATAAATAGGTACTATTTCGGCTGCTTTCAGTTGCAAGTAACAGGCAATCTGTCTCAAAATGATTTTAAATAATAAGCAAAATTTTCTCACCTATACAGACACTCAGACATGTTATCAAGCATGCGGAGTCTTTTTACCTCTCTGCACTGCTATCTATGATGTTAGTTACCTTCAGGGCTTTAAGATCAAATGAGACTTTACTCTTCATCACTTCGGTCCAGCAAACAAGAAAAACCTTCTTCTCAACAAAGGAGAAAAAGGAACTGCCTTCAGGCTAAGTTCACTTGGGTCATGTGTTCATCACTAAGAGTAAATGTGATCATTAAACTGAATACTTGGTAATAGTTAAGAAAGTTGAATCCAATTTGGAAAGACAAAGGCAAAGGAATTCTTGTTCAAGTTTTAATAACATGTACTTTTACACATAATAATAATGAAACATAAAGGCCACAAATATATTTCATCTTCATTATAATAAACCTAATTCATTCATGCTGTAGTGAGTCTATTTTATTTATAAAAATAACAACAGTAGTAACAACATCAGCAACAGAGAGCACATATCATGTTCCAGGATATATGCTCTAAGAGCTCTGTAAGTATTTATCTCATGTTGATACTTACATCAACCATATTAGGTAGATAATATCCGTATCCTTCTGTCACAGATAAACCTACTCAAGTCAGAGAGGTTCAGTAATTTGTTCACCAAGATCATACAGGCATGAGTTGCACAGGTGAAATAAAAAACTTATAGCTTCAAAACTCAAGCCTTTAACAATTTCACTGTGCTTCCTGGTTTCTGGCATTTTTTAACAATCTATTCTAAGTCCAAACCACACTAAGTTTGCTAGGAGTTATAAAGAATGAATAATTTCTAAATTATCTTGCCTACAAGATGTGATTAACACATGAAAATAATTTTAAAAAGAGCAGAATATAATACAGTACTGAACAATGTAGTATAGATTGCCATAGCTTCAGGGGTTCGAAAAAGGAGGAAATCAAAGTGGTCTGATGTAATCAGGACAAATTTTGAAGGCTATGAGCCTTGAATTGACTCTTTGAAGAATGGTTAGTTTTCTTAAGTATAGACAAGAGAGAAAAAGGCATTATGTGATGAGAGAAAAGCATTGAAGAAGACAAAGTTTCGGACTGCAAGGATTATTTCCCCAAAAACTGGTAAGAAACTTCTAGGAAATAACACTGAAGAATATAGCTGACTCTGGGTTTGGCAATGACATTTTAGATACACTATCAAAAGTATAATACATAAAAAAAATTAAACTTCATTGAAATTAAAAACTTGTGCTCTGCAAAAGACACTGTTAACAGAATAAAAGGACAAGGACAAATTTGAAAAAAGTATTTGCAAAAGACATACATATCTGATAAAGCAGTTGTATCCAAAATATACAAAGTACTCTTAAGATCCAACAATAAGAAAACAAACAGCCCAATTTAAAAATAGTCAAAAGACCTGAACAGACACCTCACCAAAGAAGATACACATATGGCAAAAACGTATATGAAAAGATGTTCCATATGGTACATGGTTTGGGAGCTGCAAATTAAATGGCTGAAATCCAAAGTATTGATAATACTAAATGTTGATGAGGATATGGAACAACATCACATTTATCACTGTTGGTAATGCAAAATGGTAGAGCCACTTTGAAAAATAGGTTAGTTTCTTTCAAAGCTAAACACTGGCTTACCAAAAGATCCAGAATCCACACTCATAGGTTCTTACCCACACTAAATGAAGTCTTATCTACACAAAAGCCTTCAAATAAGCATGTCTATTCATAATTAACAAAATTTGGAAATAATTAATATGTCCTTCAAAAGGTGAATAGATAAACAAACTGTGGTACACAGAAAAGAGAATCTTGTTCAATGATAAAAAGAAATGGACTACCAAGACATAAAAAGACATGGAAAAACCTTAAATACATATTGCTTAGTGAAAGAAGATAGTCTGAAAAGGCTACATACTGCATGATTCCACCGAATATAACTTAAAACAAAACTATAGACACTGATAGGTCTTTTAAAAAATTTTTTGGCAGGTACATAGTAGGTATACATATGTATCCAATATATAAGATGTTTCGATACAGGCATGCAATGTGAAATAAGTACATCATGGATAATGGGATGTCCATCCCCTCAAGCATTTATCCTCTGAATTACAAATAATCAAATTACACTATTTAAGTTATTTTAGAATATACATTTAAGTTATTATTGACTATAATCACTCTGTTGTGCTATCAAATAATAGGTCTTATTCATTCTGATGTAATAGGGGCAATTTTTGAGTGACCTAAAAAGATTGGTGGTTACCAGAGATTCAGAGTGAAGGGGGAGGCATGAATAGGTAGAACACAGGGCATTTTTAGGACAGTGAATCTATTCCATATTATACTGTCATGGTAGATACATGACATTATGCATGTGTCAAAACCCATAAAACTGTACAACACAAAGAGTGAACTGTAATGTAAACTATTGACTTCAGTCAATAATGTATCCATATTGGTTAATCAATTGTACCAAATGCACCCCACTATTACAAACGTTAATAATAGGATAAACTGGGTGGAAGACAGTAGGTGGAAAGAGATGTATATCTCTATACTTTACAGCCAACTTTTCTGTAAACCTAAAACTTCTCTAAAAAAAAAAGTGAAGTCTATTTAAAAAACTGATAGAAAAATTCTATGTTCAATCTTACCAAATTTGTCTTTAAACCACCATGTCCACTCCCAGAGAGCATTTACAATATGAGATGAATTGGGAAATCCACAAATCAGCATCCACAGCATTAGTTCCTTGCGTATATTCCATCTTGCTTGTAGTTCTCCTAGATGACAACTATTTTTTTCTCATTTTTTGATTCTCACTTCACCCTTCTGAGTTAACTCTTAACCCTATTTCTGTAGGTTTTTAATATTTTTATAGGGTTGAGTATGTATATACACATTAACCTAATAAAAATATACTTACATATATGTGAACACAGTAGTAGTCAATACATCAACATGAATCTACAAGACTAATATTCATTGCAAGATAAATAGCAATAATAGCAAACAGTATATGCCTCTTCTAATTACTTAACAGTGGTTAAATAAGTTTAATCCTGCAAATATCCACCACCATCAAATCAAAAGAAAACTCCATATCAAACTTTAAAGTTGTTAACCATTAAATTTTTAAGCTAATAAAATAGTCATAGATCGAAGGCCACATTTAAAGTATGTGTTTTCTCCTGTTCTGATTTATGTTGATCCATGATTGTTAAATAGTATCTTGACCTAATGTTGACATTTACCAGGTATGGAATACTAACATATATATACATAGTATCAAGCAAATTACAATTTCTCAAGGCTCAGAACCTGATAGAAATTTGGTTGAATCAAAGAGATTTGAAGGGACACTCAACAGAAAACTTCAACAAAATATAAAGATAATGCATTACAAAATCAGATTCTTTTTCTCATAGACTACCATCAGATGCATATTTGTGATGATGGTAGTAAGAATGAATAAGAGTTGAGGAAAGGTTCATGGTCAGGTAAGATTAGGTTATTACAATATTATCTACCTATTTGTCTATTCATCTCTCTATGTGTATATTTGTTATACCAAACTGTTCTATGTATTACACCAAATATTATATGTTACATATATTATATATTGCATATACTATATTAAATTATCATATTATGCTTGCTGTATGTGCATGTAAAATCATTTCTCTCATACGTGAAACAACTCCAATTAGAGCAAATAATATAGAAGACAATGAAAATCCACATATGCAAACACCTGCACTCATTAGCATGTGTCACCTTCTGTACCAGCTCTCCAGTCTTATAATATATAATCTAATAAGATTACTTGGCAGTATCTATTGGTTTCCATCGCTCACTGTGTGTTTGTAAAAATCAGAAACTCCTCAAATTGGCAAGCAAGGAGGTAGGTGGAAAATTGACTTTCTCATGAATTAACTTGCTGTGCTAGACCATAAGATTTAAAATGTACACACATATACATATACATGGAAATAACTAGTTCCCTGTCTTTTCTCCTAATACCCCACAACCTATATTAGTAGTATCTTTTTACATGTCTTCTTTCTTAGGGAAAAAATCATTATTTCAGGGACACTGGGAATATTCCATTTCCCATCCTAGCTTTTTATTCCCCAAAAGACATTTCAATTTTAACTTCTGGAACTCGATTACAGTTAGAAAGTATTCAGTACAATCTTTTTGCTTTACTATTTAGACACAGATAAAAGGTCAATGATCTAATTCAGGATCAGCATACCTTTTCTGTAAAGGTCCCAAGAGTAAATATTTTAGGCTTTGTGAGCCACACGGTTTATGTAGCAAATATTCAACTCTGCCACTATGGAGCAAAAGAGCCATAGACAAAGTTGTCTTCATGCATTTTTTGTTGCTATAAAAAAAAATACATGTGGTTAGGCAATTTGTAAAGAAAAAAAAAGGTTTACTTGACTCATAATTCTGATTGCTGGAAAAGTAAGATTGGGCATCTGCATCTGGCGAGGGCTTCAGGCTGCTTCTACTCATGGAAGAAGGCAGAAGGTGAGCTGGTGTGTGCAGAAATCACATAGTGAGAGGAAGAAAGAGACAGAGGGAAGAGGTACCAGACTCTCTGTAACAACTAACTCACCCCCAAGTAAGAATCCACTCCTATGACCCAAGCATCTCCTATTAGGCCTCACCTCCAACATTGGGTATCAAATTTCAGCAAGAGGTGGGGTGGGAGACGGGTCAAACATCCAAACTCTAGCAAATATATAAACAAATGGGTGTGGCTGGGTTTCAATAACATTTTATTCACAAAAACAGGTGGTAGGCCAAATTTGTTCCCTAGGCCATAGTTCTGTTCGCCCAGTTTATCAGACCTAATACTCATCTTCTAAATGAGAAGGGGGGCTAATGTGTTTTATGTTAGTTATTGTGATCAATTTTTACTTCTTTTTATATAATTCTGGAGAATAATTCTCTATAGCCATTTCCTGTATAGTCCTCTCCTGTGATGACTCTACTAAGCCAATAAAATATCAGCAAACATGATGCAAGCAGAAGCTAAATAAAAGCTTTTGCATTAGCACTTCCCTTCTCTGCCCACTGAGAACTCTTCTACCACTACATGGAAAAGATTGGGCTAAGCTCCTGGAAAACAAGAACATGAAGAGAGTAAACTGGGTTGCCCTAGCCATGGCTCACATGCAACATTTAGCCTATTTCAGTATCTGGTGGTACAAAGCCAAAGCATCCCAGTAAATCCCAGCCCTAATTGCCAATCCATAGAATTATGAACAAAGAAATGGTTTTTGTTTTCAACCATTATATTTTGGGCTTGAATGTGGACAGCAATAGGTAAATGCAATAATAATCTAAGAGTGCAAAAACTTCCAAACATTCTCAAATATATTTGCTCTGTCAGTATAACCAAAGCAAGAAATGAATGAGCTAAATAGTTAACTTGTGAATTTGTGATTCTCTTCACAGTTAGTTCAGATAATTCCAAATTCCTAGATTGTCCTAACAGCAATTAGATTATTCCGATGTTTCTCTGAACATTCTGAGTTGCTATGGGGAATACCTCAGATTCACTGAGTAATCAATAACAAATCTCTATTTTTCTTGATCAAAAAGATTCCATGATGATGATTCACAGAAAAACTAATATACATAACTCTCAGTACAGGGATTTCCCTGACTGAGATTCTTACAAACTACTTTCCCTTGGTTCCCAAATACCAAACCTAAGTGAAGCTTCATTCAACAAGCTAATTGTCAGGCTAAATGGTTAGTGCATGAACCATCAAATTAATAAATATCATGTTTCCAGCTTATGAAAGTCCTGGATTCCAACTTTTTTTTATTCTATCTTAGGACTCTGTTATGCTCATAATAAGTTAAGGATTGCCAATATAGTTTTCTTAAGAGACAACCAAAGATCCAATTTTATGACTACTGATCACATAATTTTATAAACTTTCTTAATAATAAGTCTGGAAATATATGCAGCCAAAAAAAACCATAGAGGACATGCTTCACAGATAAAGTTTTATTGAGAGAGGTTCAGAGGCAAATTAAATTTTTCTCAGCATGTAAACACAAGCAAAGGCTTTTACATGAAAAACCAATTTTCCATAACTGATTTGCAAGGGTCTACAACAAGACTAAGTTTATCAGTTAGAATTACTGAAATATGCCTATTAATGAATTTTAGGTTTTTCAAAAAGTGAAGCCTTAGCTTTTAGGTTGAATTTTTGAATGTGTTTTCATAGGTATGTTGACAAGCTATAGATTACACAGCACACGGTTTGTAGAAGACAGAGAATGCCTTCCACATTGAAGAACTGAGAAAGACAAAGAATTGCCTTCCACCTAAGACCCTCCACATGAGACCTTATGTTCTCTCATCTGTTGAACACTTGGTTCACGCATAATCCTACAACATGTAGTTACTGTTTACTAACTTAAAAACATTAAATAAACTTCTAAAGTATTCTGGGAAAGCAGAGTCTTTAAAATCTGTGGAAAAAGGATAAAGGAGGACTCCTCAAGAAACAGATAAGTTCAAAGGTAGCAAAGTTTCAAAAAGGACTTTGGGAGAAGATAAAGGGCATTCCAGTTAAAAAAATGAAGGTGATAACAGAAACATAGAAAGGCTTCATAACTGCACCTAGAGACTGGAATTAGTATCCTTTCTGGAACAGAGAATGGGGGACATGACAGAGAATAAGGGATTCTCCATTTAAGGTACCAAAATACGTCTGAGAGGACTGGGACCAGATTCTCCTGTCCTCTTGCCATACTAACCTGGCAATCCTGTGTTAGAAAGGTAGTTAAGCAGAATGAAACAAAGAAGCAAAACATGCTCCTCAACCACTAAGATATCCACTCCACCTCTTGTTTTTGCTAACTGTGCTGCTACCTTCAACAACATATAGCCTATATAAATAATAAAGCCTACCAGTTTGAAAATTAAAATTAAAGGTGACTTTGACTTGCACCTTAGTTACCAGCTTGGCCACAGTAGGAAAGAATACCAAGAGAGCTCCTGGGGTCCCCATTTCCAGGCTTTGGCTCTTGGATGGTATTTCTGGACCTGCCTGAAGCCACAGGGGAGCCCACTTCCCTGAACTGTGAGTTCCACAGGAGGAAGTATTCATTACAAGCTGACTGAAGGGGATTTGGCCTTAAGGGAACATTAGCAGAAGGCTGGCAGTACTCTCCATGATCTTTGGTGGCAGTGGCTATGGATGAGGCTCCTCTGCCTTTGGAAAGGGGAGAGAAGAGTGAGAAAACTGCATCTTTTGGTTTGAGTGACAGCTCGGCTGCCGTACAAAGAACCCAAGGTAGCATTTTGTGGTTGTTCTTGCATTGCTATAAAGAAATATCTGAGACTGGGCAATTTATTTTTTTAAAGGCTTAATTGGTTCACGGTTCCGCAGGCTATACAGGCATGAAATCATCATTACTTGGCTTCTAAGAAGGTCTCAAAGAGCTTTTACTTAGGGGATAAGTAATGTGGCAGCAGGCACAACACATGGCAAAAGCAGGAACTAGGGAAGAGGTGCCACATACTTTTAAACAACTAGATCTCATAAGTACTCACTCTCATGGGAATAGCAGGAAGGGATATTGCTAAACCATTCATGAGAAATCCACTCCCATGATCCAGTCACCTCCAGCCATGCCCCACCTCCAACATTGGGATTACAGTTCAACATGATATTTGGGCAGGGACATATATACAAACTATATCAACTTCTCAGGTTATAGACTCTAGTTCCTGGCTCCTAGACAGTACCTTTGGACCTGGCTGGGTCTATCTCAAAGATATGTTACGTCACAAAACAAGTCAAAACATTCAAAAACAATTTTGAGAAACTATCAAGTATCTTCTGTGACCACAATGGACTAAAACTAGAAATCAATAACAAGAGGAATTCCAGAAACTATACAAATACATGGAAATTAAACAACATGCTCCTAAATAACCAGTGGGTCAATGAAGAAATTCAAAAGAATACTGAAAAATTTTGTAAAGCAAATGAAAATGAAAACACAACATACCAAAACTTACAGGATACAGCAAACACATTACTAAGGGAAGTTTACAGCTATTATTACCTACATTAAATCAGAAAAAAAAAAAAACTTTAATGAACGACCTAATGGTGCAACTTAAAGAACTAGAAAAGAAAGAGCAAATCAAACCCCAAATTAGTAAAAGAAAAATAGTTAATAGCAGAAATAAATAAAATTAAAATGAAGAAAACAATACAAAAGATTAATAACACAAAAAATTGGAATTTTTAGAAGTCAAACAAAATTGACAAAACATTAGCCAGACTAAAAAAAAAGAAAAGAAAAACATAAATAAAATCAGAGATGAAAAAGTAGACATTAACTGTTATAGCAGAAATTTGAAGGATTATTAGTGGCTACTATAAACAACTACATGCAAATAAATGGGAAAATCCAGAAGAAATGAATAAATTCCTAAACACATACAACCTCCACAAGATTGAATCATGAAGAAATCCAAAACCTGAATAGACCATTAACAAGTAACAATATCAAAGTCATAATAAAAAGTTTCCAAAGAAAGAAAAGCCTGGCACCTGGTGGCTTTATTCCTGAATTCTAACAAATATTTAAGAAACTAATACCAATCCTAGTCAAACTGTTCCAAGAAATAGAGGAGGAGGGAACACTTCTAAACTCATTCTGCAAGGACAATATTACCCTGATGCAAAAACCAGACAAAGAAACAAGCATTCCTATACACCAATAGTAGACAAACAGAAAGCCAAATCATGAATGAATGAAATCTCATTTACAATTGCTACAAAGGGAATAAAATACCTAGGAATACAACTTGCAAGGGATATGAAGGACCTCTTCAAAGAGAACTGCAAACCACTGCTCAAGGAAATAAGAGAGGACACAAATGAATGGAAAATCATTCCATGCTCATGAATAGGAAGAATCAATATCATGAAAATGGCCATACTGCCCAAAGTAATCTATAGATTCCATGCTATCCCCATCAAGCTACCATTGACTTTCTTTGCAGAATTAGAAAAAAACTACTCTAAATTTCATATGAAACCAAAAAAAGAGCCTGTATAGCCAAGACAATCCTAAGCAAAAAGAACAAAGCTGGAAGCATCATGCTACCTGACTTTGAACTATACTATGAGGCTATAGTAACCAAAACAGCATGGTACTGGTACTAAAACAGATATATAGACCAATGGAACAGAACAGAGGCCTCAGAAATAACGCCATACATCTACAACCATCCGATCTTTGACAAACCTGACAAAAACAAGCAATGGGGAAAAATTCCCTATTTAATAAATGGTGTTGGGAAAACTGGCTACCATATGCAAAAAACTGAACCTGAACCCCTTCCTTACACCTTATACAAAAATTAACTCATGATGAATTAAAGACTTAAATGTAATACCTAAAATCATAAAAACCTTAGAAGAAAACCCAGGCAATACCATTCAGGACACAGGCATAGGCAAGGACTTCATGACTAACACCAAAAGCAATGGCAACAAAAGCCAAAACTGACTAATGGGATCTAATTAAACTAAAGAGCTTCTGCACAGCAAAAGTAACCATCAAGGAAGTGAACGGGCAACCTACAGAATGGTAGAAAATTTCTGCAATCTAGCCATCTGACAAAAAGCTAATATTCAGAATCTACAAGGAACTTAAATTTACAAGAAAAAAAACAACTCCATCAAAAAGTGGGCAAAGGATATGAACAGACATTTCTCAAAAGGAGACATAGATGCAGCCTACAAACATATGAACAAAATCTCATCATCATTGGTCAGAAACCAACAGATGCTGGAGACGATGTGAAGAAATAGCAATGCTGTTTACTATTTCTGTTGGTGGGAGTGTAAATTAGTTTCACCATTGTGGAAGACAGTGTGGCAATTTCTCAAGGATCTAGAACCAGAAATAACATTGGACCCAGCAATACCATTACTGGCTACCTACCCAAAGGATTATAAATCGTCCACTATAAAGACACATACACACATATGTTTATTGCAGCACTATTGACAATAGCAAAGATTTGTAACCAATCCAAATACTCATCAATGATAGACTGGATAAATAAAATGTGGCACATATACACCATGAAATATTATATAGCCATAAAAGGGGATGAGTTCATGTCCTTTGCAGGGACATGAATGAAGCTGGAAACCATCATTCTCAGCAAACTAACACAGGAACAGAAGACCAAACACCACATTCATAAGTGGGAATTGAACAATGAGAACACATAAACACAGGGAGGAGAACATCACACACTGGGGCCTGTGGAGGGTGGGGGACTAGGGGAAGGATAGCATTAGGAGAAATACCTAATGTAGATGATGGGTTGACGAGTGCAGCAAACCACCATGGCACGTGTATACCTGTGTAACAAACCTGCACATTCTGCACATGTATCCCAGAACTTAAAGTATAATAATTTAAAAAAAAGAAATAGTTTCATGACTTTTGGACATATACACACACACAAAAATATCTAGTCTTTGCTAGCACAACTGAGTGACTATGGTAAATACTAATTTAATTGTACACTTAAAATAATTGAAAAAGTATAAATGGATTGTCTGAAACACAATGGATAAACTGCTTGAGATTATGGATATCCCATTCAACCTGATGTGATTATTATGCATTGCATGCCTGTATCAAAATGTCTCATATAACCTATAAATATACACATCTACTATGTACTGACAGAAATTAAAAATTAATTTTTTTAATTGAAGGCATGGTCTTAAAGAGATATTTGTACATGAATATTTGTAGCAGCATTACTCACAATAGCTAAAACATGGACACAACCCAAGTGTCCATCAACAGATGAATTGATAAGCAAAATGTAGTAAATACATACATGAAATATTATTTAGCCTTAAAAAGGAAAACAAATCCGACATATGTTTTAACGTGGATGAGCTTTGAGATATTCTGTTAAGTGAAATGATCTAGATGGTGGATAAGAAGATTCTAAGCTTGTGGAAAGGCCATGGGATATTTCTGGAGCTGAAGATGTGGAGCTAAGACAGCTTCCTTCCTTTGCCTGAAGTGTTTCTATTTTCCACCTATAGCCTTTCTCATCCATGGGTACTTGCTTGGAGCTAGTGCTGCCATCCACTCCAAGTCTCTCAATCATCATGGGGGCATTTGGCAGTGTTTGGGGCTGTTTTATTTTGCTTTGTTTGTGACAGTAACTAGAGGCCATTACTGCATTTATTGAGAAGGAACCAGGGATCCTACACATCCTGCAATGTGCAGGGATAGCTCTATATAAACAAGAATTGTCCCAGCCAAGATGACAATAGTGTACTCGTTGAGAATCAACTTCCAATTCTACTTCTTTTGTGTGTGTGTTACCTAAGATGTACCATCTTAACCAGTTTTATGTGTACACTTTAGTATTGTTAAGTACATTCACATGGTCTAGCAATCAGTCTCCAGAACACTTTTCATCTTGCAAAACTGAAATTCTATACCCTTTGAAAACTCCTCATTGTTCCCACCCCCAACCCCTGGCAACCACCATTCTACTTTCTGTCCTTCAATGACTTTAACTACTCTAAGTACTTCATATAACTATTTGTCTTTTTGATTGACTTATTTCAATCAAATAAGTTTGGGAGGTTTGGGGGAATTAGACAGTGATGGCTAAAGAGTATGTTTATTTTTGGAGTAATGAAAATGTCCTAATACTGATGTAGAAACATTTGCACAACACTGTAAATATGCTAAAACCACTAAATTGTACACTTTAAATGGTTGAATTATATGTTAAGTGAACTATATTGCAATAAAGGTATTACCAGAAAAAGTTTAAAAAGTAAAAAAAAAAAAAGTCAGGGGAACTTCATCAAAAATATATGTTGCCATTATTCAAGGTTCTATTCTTATCTCAGAGAAAAGAACATGGCTACATTTAAGAGTAATAATACTGTGGAACTGAAGTAATACTATTTAATAACAAAAGAAGTGTGCAAGTTGAGAAACACTGTCAAGAATGACAGACATTCTCTATTTGTGAATACCCGTGACATCATGATGGGGCCATTCACTTACAAGTTATTGAGCTATGAATTAGTTCTTGTCTACTTTCCTAATTATTTCATGGATTTCAGATTGTGTAAAAATAACCAGTTTAGGATCTATTAGGCAGGGGACTGATTTTGGCTAATCTCACATCTATTTGCAATCACATTACAAACTTCCTTCAAGCTCTGTGTCCAGACAGAAGCAGGAGGACCTAAGGTATTAGAAAGAATCAGAAAATGTAAATCACTTCCAAAAAGTTATATTTTTTTTCATGGTTTGGTTTTTTACTCTGACCAGTGGAAGTTATTTACCTGGAAGCATTAGCTAACCCACAGAAAGCCTAAAGCCATAAAGGACTTGGTTCCACCTCCAAGTTTGTGAAAGCAGTGCCCTATAGCCACGGTTAGGTATCAGATTATTTGGAAAAGTTTCTAACCAATGGCAATTTAAGAAGGTAAACCAAGTTGCTATTCAAAGTATAATAGGAGAACCATGAGCATCAGTATTACCTGACAGCTTTCAGAAATACAGAATCTCAGTCCCACTTAGGGCCTCCTAAATCAGCACCTGCATTTGAACAAGAGCCGCAGGAATTCACATGCGCTTAAAGTTTGAAAAGCGCTTTCTTAAAGACTTTCTGGTCAAGTCCATACTACCTTTCAGAGAGACAAACCTTGACTGCATCTGCTCCATTATCTCCCCACTCACCTCTGGGTGCGTGTGTGTGTGTGTGCGTGTGTGTGTGTGCGTGCGCACGCGCACATGCGTGTGTGTGTATGTACTACTCATCTATGAAACAACATGTTTTTCTTTTGTTTTCTGTAGGGTCCTGAGTCTTACCTGCTATCATTGTAAGAGGTTTTATGGAAAAGCTATGGTTTTTCTCCTTCGAGTGGTCCTTTCCTTTACAACCTTCTTATGATAAGAGAATGCCTCTTCCCCTCTTTTCTTTCACTCCTTTCATGTGGTAGAAGAGGAGGTGACCCCATCTTGAGAAAAACGTAATTGTGAAAACATTTCATGAGCTTCTGAATACAGCCATATCTGAAGACTACATTATACATTACGTTTATGTACAAATATAGGTTTCCTATTTTCACTTAATCTAGTTTAATCTGAGTTTCTATAAATTATAAATGAAAAAATCCTGACGAGTACAGTAACCCATCAGTTTAATTTCTCTGATACCTCCATTCACTGACAGCTAGGGATCACTAGGCATTTAAAGAAAAACTCCAACATGAAAGTACACTTTTTTTTTCTATTTCCAACTCGTTCCAACACGTTCAGGGGTACATGTGCAGGATGTGAAGGTTTGTTACATAGGTAAATGTATGCTTTAGTAGTTTGCTGCACAGATCATCCCACCACCCAGATATTAAGCCCAGCATCCACTAGTTAATTCTTCCTGATCCTCTCCCTCTTCCCACACTGCCCTGCGCTCCAGTATGTGTTGTTTCTCCACCATGTGTTCTCATCATTTAGCTCTGACTTATAAGTGAGAGCATCCAGTATTTCGTTTTCTGTTCCTGGATTAGTTTGCTAAGGAGAATGATCTCCAGCTCTAACCACATCCCTACAAAGGACATTATTTCATTTCTTTGTATGGCTTCATAGTATTCTGTGGTATATATGTACTACATTTTCTTTATCTAGTCCATCACTGATAGACATTTGGGTTGGTTCCATGTCTTTACTATTGTGAATAGAGCTGTAATGAATATATGCTTGCACATATCTTTATAATAGAATGATTTATATTCCTTCAGATATATACTCAGTAATGAGATTTCTGGGTTGAAAGGTATTTCTGCCTCTAGACCTTTGAGGAATCACCACACTGGCTTCCACAATGGTTGAAAAAATTTATACTCCCACCAACAGTATAAAAACATTTCTTTTTCTCCACAACCTTCCCAGTACCTGTTGCTTTTTGACTTTTTAATAATAGCCATTCTGACTGGTGTGAGATGGTATCTCATTTAGTTTGCATTTCTCTAATGATCATTGATGTTGAGCTTTTTCTCATGTTTGTTGGCCACATGTATGTCTTCTTTTGAGATGTGTCTGTTCCTGTCCCTTGCCCACTTTTTAATCAGATGGTTTGTCTTTTTTCTTGTAAACTTGTTTAACTTCAATAAAGATGCTGGATATTAGAACTTTGTCAGATGCATATATTGTGAAAATTTTCTCTCATTCTGTAGGTTGTCTGTTTACTCTGTGGATAGTTTCTTTTGCTGTTCAGAAGCTCTTTAGTTTAATTAGATCCCACTTTCAATGTCTGCTTTTGTTCTGATTTCTTTTGGCATCTTTACTATGAAATCTTTGCCCATGCCTATGTCCTGAATGGTATTGCCTAAGTAATACTCTATGGTGTTTAGAGTTTTAGGTGTTAAAGTCCTTGATTCTTATGGTGTAAGAAAGGCATCCAGTTTCAATCTTCTGCATATGGCTAGCCAATTATCCAAGCATCATTTATTAACAGGGAATCCTTTCCCCATTGCTTGTTTTTGTCAGGTTTGACCATAATGGTGAAAGGAAAAATTATAAAAGTACATCATCATGAAATTCCAGATCATAGATAAAGAAAAGATTATAAAACCTTTCATATAGAAAAAGGAATTGAGGCCATACTTGAATAAGACTTCTTAGTAACATTAGAATCTATAAGATGATGAAGCTATCTTTTCAAAATTCTAAGGGGAAACTATTTTTGACCTAAAAAATCTCTACTCAGTCATATTACGTGTCAGCATTTTCAGATACCCATGAAATAAGAGGAAGAAGAAGAAGAAGAGTTTCAATGCACCTTTTCCTAGAAAGTTCCTGAAGGACATGCTATAGAAGATGAGAAGATTATCTATTACACATGGAATCCAGGAAACAGGAATTGAAAAACAGGAGAGTCATCAAAAAAGTCTCAGAATGACAGCTCTCACTCTGACAGGAAAAAGTAAAAGACTAGATAAGCGTAAATTGAAGAGATGTCAAAAAAAGTTTCCTGGAAAAAAAATAACCAATATATTATTTGATATTTTGGCATGCAGAAATATTGTTAACACTGTGATAGAACTGTTGAACTACTGGTGAAAAAATAACAATGAATTTATAGAAAACTAAAGAAATCAATATGTGAGGAAAATTTTAACTACAGAAAAATAATCCTACAATAATAGAAACCACAGTATATTACTTGGCTCTGCAATGTATATTTACAAGGTAAAGATCTTATAAACTAACAACTGATTTAACCAAAACCTGTGATAGAACAACAATAGGACAATTGGATTATGGAGAGTAGAAAAATGATGAAAAAGAAAAATTGTTGTGATGGCTTACACTTGTAAGTCCAGCAACTTTGGAGGCTAAGTGAGGCGGGAGGATTACATAAGGCCAAGAGTTTGAGATCGTCTTGGGAAACATAGTAAGAACCCATCTCTTAAAACATAAAAAAATGAAAAACTTACTGGGTATGGTGGCATGTACCTGTAGGCCCAGGTACACAGGTGGCTGAAGTAAGAGGATCAGAGGAGCCCAGGAATTGAGGCTGCAATGAGCCATGAGTATATCACTGCATTCCACCCTGGGTGACAGAGCGAGACTTCAACTCTAAATAATAATAATAATAATAATAATAATAATGAAAATAAATAAATGCTATACTGCCATATCAAAGTGGTAATACAGAGGAGGGAGCTTCAAGAAGGCTGACTAGAATCATCTTGTACTTGCCTACTCCACAAAGAACAACCAAAGTTCTAAGGAGATAATCATACTTGGAATAGATGAGCTAGGAGAGAACACTAAAATTTAACAAAGAAGTGATAGGAAACCTCTAAAGTGAGGAAGGAGAGGAAAGTAAGACAGCCTGCTAGCCTGGATTGGCTAGGATCCTGGAGAGACTCCTCAATGCAAGGAAAGGGTAACTGAGAGATTCTCAGTGGTCCACATCCCCTCCATGGACTCCTCTAATCTTAGCCATGGGATAGCCCCTAAACCTTTATGGTTCAGAGACTAACATTGGGAACTGCCTGGAGACTGTGTGAAGGCATCACTCCAGGGAGAGAGCATAGGCTGGTTCCTACACACACCCCAAAGTCCCAAGCAGCTACAGTAACACACCATATTATCCAGGGGCCTAACAGATTTAGCAACTCCGTATCACAGGAGTCTCAATGACACTCCTTGCACACAGCCACCTCAGTGGCTGGCTGCTTCCACGAGGGATGAATCATGAGCCCTTGTCATTGACCTCACTGCCCCTTGCAGCAAAGCTGCCATGCATTTTTACATGCCATGAGGACAAATTCCCCTGCTTACAGTAGCCACTGCTGTGGGCTGCCACTCTTGGGGTCAAAGAGAAAAGAAGAGCACACTCCCAGCAGCCTGCTTATAGTGGATGCTATTGAAAGCAAGCCCACCCACCCAAGTAGCAAAGCTAGAGGGCAGCCCCTCCCATACCACACCTGAGCATTCTGCCAGAGATCTAGAGATCACCCCACCCCTGCCTGCCTCAGTCAGCACCTGCATGCACTGCCAGGAGGGCTGAGGACTGGTCCACCTGGCCTGACTCCTCACCTGCCAGTGTCTTAGGATACTATCCAAGAGCTTGGGGATCACTTAGCTCAGTCCACCACCACAATTACCTAGGCTCTTCTCCCAAGGGCCTGAGGACAGGACCACCCAGTCCATTGTTGCTACCACAAACACCAGGGTAGATTTCTTGGGAGCCAGAGGATTGCCCTGTCATTGTTATAGCCATTATCCAATGCTATGCCTGCTGCCCAGGACCCCATACCTACCTACCCACCCAACTACCAGCACCAACACAAGAATCAACCTGGACCTGGTAACTCCAGTGCCAGCACATGTCACCAGGGGGCCCAATAATGGGTACATCATCTGCCACTGCCACCACTGGATCCCAGTCATAGGCCCATAAGGCATGCCCATCACTAGGAAAAGTTCATCACAGTCTCCACTAACAACCACACCATAAGTTACTAAGGAAATTACAGACACCATTACTCTGTTTATAACCAAGAAATCATACAAAGATTTTACTACTGCACACACCCAGAATCAAAGCCAAAGTGCTCTATCCAACAAAAACCATAAATATATCTTCAGGAGAAAGTCCCTGTATGAAAGTAAGTTCAAAATAGTGAAAGAAGTGACTGTTACACCAGATACACAGATATCAACATAAAAACAAAATAAATATGAAAAAGGAAGAAAATATGACACCTCCAAAAGAACACAGTAATTCTCTAGCAACAGATTTCAATCAAAAAGAAATTTATAAAATCCCAGAAAAACCTTTAAAACATTGATACTAAACAAGTTAAGTCTCCATCCAATGTGATACAACAAAATTCTGAAAAAATATATAAAAAAATTAGTATATGAATGAGAAATTTAGCAAACAGATAAATAATATAAAAAGGACCAAGCAGAAATTCTAGAATTAAAGAACTTATCAAATAAAATAAAAAATACATTAGAAAGCTTCAACAATAGAATAGCTAAAGTAGCAGAAAGAATTTTAGACCTTGAAGACCTATCTTTTAAAATAACCCAGTGTATTAGCCCATTCCCACACTGCTATAAATAACTACCTGACACTAGGCAATTTATGAAGAAAAGAGATTTAACTGACTCACAGTTCTACAGGCTTTACAGGAAGCATGGCTGGGAGGCCTCAGGTAATTTACAATCAAGGCAGAAGACAAAGGGGAAGCAAGAGGGGAGCATAAGAGACAGTGATAAGGGGGATGTGCTACAACTTAAAAACAACCAGATATTGTGAGAATTCACTATCATGAGAATAGCAAGGGGGAATCCACCCTCATGATCCAATCACTTCCTACCAGGTCCCTCCCACAATACTGAAGATTACAATTCAACATGAGATTTTCGGTGGAGACACAGCACCAAACCATACCACCCAGTCAGGCAAAAAATAATGAAAAAAGATTTGAAAGAATGATCACAGCTTAAGTGACATACAGGACACCACAGGGTGACAAATATTAAAATTTTCAATGTCCCAAAAGATAAAGAGGAAACAAAAGAGATAGAAAATCTATTTAGTAAAATAATAGAAGATTTCCCACATATAGCAAGAGATTTAGACATCCAAGTACAAGAAGCTCAAAGATCTCCAACACATACAATTCAAAAAGATCTTCTCCCATGGCATGTTACATTTAAACTACCAAAAGTCAGAGACAAAGAGAAAATTTTAAAAATAGCAAGAGAAAAACAACTATTACTTCTAAGAAAATCCCCATCAGTCTAGCAACAAATTTCTCAGCAGAAACATTACAGGCCAATGGGAGAATGTTGTAATATATTCAAAGTGATAAAAGAAAAAAAAAATCTGGCAGTCCAGAATACTATACCCAAATTATTGTTCTTAAATAAACGGAAGTAAAATATTTTCCATACAAGCAATAATTGAGAGAATCCACCACCTGGAAAGCCCTACAATAAACACCCAATGGTGTGATATACATGGAAATGAAAAGATAATATTTACCATCATGAAAGTATAAATTCCACTGGTAAAGCAAACACATAAATAAGAAAAAGACCCAAATGTTACCCCTACAGAAAACCACAAAACCACAATGGCAAACAAAAAAAGAGAAATAAACAAAGTAAATACGAAACAACCTGAAATCAAATAAGCCATCACATATCAGTAATAACCTTGAATGTCTCTACATTTTAAGTGAATTCAAGTGAAAAATTTAAGTGAATTAAATTTTTAAGTGAATTAAATTTTTCACTTAAAACAGATAAGCTGTCTGAATTGATTTAAAAAAAAAAACAGGACTCTATGCTGTCTTAAAGAAACTTATCTCACCTATAACGACACAAAAATACTGAAAGTAAAGGAATGGAAAAAGAAATTCCATGCAAATGGTAACCAAAAGCAAGCAGAGGTAACTATACTTATATCAGATAGAACAGACTTTAAGTCAAAAACAGTAAAAGGAAACAAAGAAGGTCATTATATAATGATAAAAAAATCAATTCAGTAAGAGAATACAATTCTAAACATCTATGAACTCAACACCAGAGCACCCATGAAGCAAATGTTATTAGATAAAAAGAGAGAGATAGATTCTAATACAATAATAGTTGGGGACTTTAACACCCCATTCTGAGCCCCAAACAAATCATCTTAATAGAAATATAACAACAACAAAAAAATGGATTTGAACTGCACATTAGACCAAATGGAGTTAACAAACATTTACATGACATTTCATCCAACAGTGACAGAATGTTTACTGCAGTACTATTCATAATAGCAGAGAGATGGACTCAACGTAAATGTCCACAAATGAGTGGAATAAAAGATAAAGAAGATGTGGTATATACACATAATGGAATACTATTCAGCCATAAAAAAGAATAACATCATGTCATTTGAAGCAAAATGAATGCAACTCGTGATCATTACGTTAAGTGAAATAAGCCAGACACAGAAAGACAAATATTGCATGTTCTCACTCATATGTGGGAGCTAAAAAAGTTGATCTTATGGAGGTACAGAGTAGTGATAGATAACAGAACCTGGGAGGGTTTATATTGTGGGGAAGAAAAGAGAGGTTGGTTAATGGGTATACACATACAGTTAGATGAATGTAATAATTTCTAATGTTACACAGCAGAGCAGGATTACTATAGTTAACAACAATGCATTTTATAACTCAAAATACTTAGAAGGGAGGACTTGAAATGTTGCCGACACATTAAAATGATAAATATTTGAGGTGATGGATATCCCAAATACCCTCATTTGTACACTCATTACACAGTCTATGCATGTAACACATACTCACATGTACCCCATAAATACGTACCAATATTATGAATCAATAACAAACTAAAATTTTTAAATCTAGAATACACAAATGTCAACAATAATTCAGGAAACAGCAATATATATTTGTTATTTAGAAATATCTAGGTAAATAAAAAGAAAGTTACTGAGTGGGTAGGGAGGATGGAAATAAGTACTCCTTATTTTTCATAAGTCTTTGAAAAATATTTTCCTTTAAAAAAGATGTGATGGGAGTGCAGATGTGCTTCTAAGATGGCCAACTAGAAGCGATAGTGATCAGAGGCTCCCATAATAGTGTGTGAATCCTGCATTGGCAACCAAGGTATCCAGGTTATCTCATCAAAACTGACTAGGTTGGCTGGTGTGACTCACAGAAAGAAAGAGCAGTGTAGTGTGTCAGCACACATGACAGCCACATGGGGCAGGGAAGCCCCCACTCCCCAGCCAAGGGAAGTGGTGAGTGAGCATGCTACCCAGCTGGGGAAACTATGTTTTTTCCATGGAACTGGGCAATTCACAGATCAGAAGATCCCACTCACAAACACATGCAACTGCCACCTAGAGCCCCAACCCTAGAGCCGTGCAGATTCTCAACAGCCTCTCAGCTAGAATGTGCTTAAGCCTACCAAGTTCCTGGTGTGAGGAGTGACCAGCACCACAGATGCAGCTGCCTCCTGTCTAAGCCATTTGAGCTTCTTGGGGGAGGGGCAGCAGCCACCAATGGGACTGATAGCTGCCTAATATGCTAAGCTCCTTGGGCACGGCAAGGGAAGCAGCCATCTCTAGAGCTCCAGGCTGTGCTTTTCCCTGCTGGAGCCAGGGAGGCCAGATAGCTTTGTCCTAAGGAGTGCCCCCCAGTGCCCAACACACTGGCTGTGGCAGATTGTGGCCAGAGTGCCTCTTCAGGCCTGACCCTGACCCATGCCTCCTCACGAGTGAGGCCTCTCTGTACAAACTCCAACTCCAACCAGGGGCTCAGGGACAGAACTCCTAGAGGTAGAGGTGGCTGCAGTCTCTGTGAACCAGCAGACTTAGCCTTTCCTTCTGGTAGTTCTGAGGAATCTGGGCAGCCCAGATAAGTGGGTTTCCCCACAGGGAAGCACACCCCTTCCACCAAGGGAGAGTGAAAATGCTTCATTAAATGGGTCCTGTTCCCTGTGTCACCCAACTGGGTGAGACCATCCAACAGCGTTGTTAGACACCCCATACAAGAGTGATCCTACTGGCATCAGGTTGGTGCCCCTTGATGTCAGAAATCCCCAAAGAAAAAGGAGGCACCCATCCTTGCTGTTCTCCAGCCTCCCTGAGTGACGTCTCCAGGTATAGGAGTGAACCAGATGAATAGGGTAGCCCTATAGAAGAGAACCTGACCATTAAGCAAAGCAACAACAGCAGCATCATCAACAACAAAAAGTTCCCACAAAAACCCCATCCAAGGGTTAGCTGTCTCAAAGATCAAAACTAGACAAACTCATGAAGATGAGAAAGAATCAGTGAAAAAACACTGAAAACCCGAAAGGCCAGAGTGCATCTTCTCCAAATGATTGCAATGCCTCTCCAGCAAGGATGCAGAAATGGACAGAGGATGAAATGGATGAACTGAAAGAAGTAGGCTTCAGAAGATGGGTAATAAAAAACTCCATTGAGCTAAAGTAACATGTTCTAATCCAATGCAATGAAGCTAAGAATCTTGACAAATGGTTAGAGGAGCTGCTAACTAGAATAGCCAGTTTAGAGAGGAACATAAATGACCTGCTGTAGCTGAAAAACACAGCATGAGAACTTCAAGAAGCATACACAAGTATAAATATTGGAATCAACCAAGCAGGAAAAAGAATAACAGAGTTTGAAGACCACCTTGCTGAAATAAGGAATGCAGGCAAGATCAGAGAATAAAGAATGAAAGGGAATGAAAAAAAACCTCCAAGAAATATGAGACTTTGTAAAAAAGATTGAACCTACAATTGATTGGAGCACATAAAAGAGATGGGGAGAATAGAAACAAGCTGGAAAACACACTTCAGGATATTGTCCAGGAGAATGTCCCCAACCTAGCAAGACAGGTTAACATGCAAATTCAGGAAATACAGAGAACACCTCTAAGATACTCCATGAGAAGATCAACCACAAGACACATAATCATCAGATTCTCCAAGGTCGAAATAAAGGAAAAAATGTTAAGGGCAGAAAGAAAGAAAGGCCAGGTCACCTACATAGAGAAGCCCATCAGACTAACAGTGGACCTTTCAGCAGAAACAGTGGATGTTTCAGCAGAAGCCAGAAGACAGTCAGGGGCCAATATTCAACATTCTTAAAGAAAACTAAAATTAACTCCAGATGGATTAAAGACTTAAACATAAGATCTAACACCATAAAAACTCTAGAAGAAAGCCAACTCCTGAAGCAAACCATTCAGGACATAGGCATAGTCAAGGACTTCATGACTAAAACACCAAAAGCATTGGCAACAAAAGCCAAAATAGACAAGTGGGACCTAATTAAACTCCAGAGCTTCTGTACAGCAAAAGAAACAATCATTAGAATGAACCGGCAACCAACAGAATGGGAAAAAATTTTGCAATCTACCCACCTGACAAAGGGCTAATACCCAGAATATACAAACAACTAAAACAGATTTACAAGAAAAAAAACAACCCATTCAAAAGTGGGCGAAGGACATGAACACACACTTTTCAAAAGAAGACATATATGAGGCCAACAAACATATGAAAAAATGCTCATAATCACTGGTCATTAGAGAAATGCACATCAAAACCACACTGAGATACCATCTCACACCAGTTAGAATGGCAATCATTAAAAAATCTGGAGACAACGGGATGCTGGAGAGGATGTGGAGAAATAGGAACACTTTTACACTGTTGGTGGGAGTGTAAATTAGTTCAACCATGTGGAAGACAGTGTGGCGATTCCTTAAGGACCCAGAAATAGAAATTCCATTTGGCCCAGAAATCCCATTACTGGGTATATATCCAAAGGATTATAAATCATTCTGTTATAAAGACACATGCACATGTATGTTCATTGCGGCACTGTTTACAATAGCAAAGACCTGGAACCAACCCAAATGCCCATTGATGATAGACTACACAAGGAAAATGTGGCACATATAAACCATGGAATACTATGCAGCCATAGAAAATGATGAGTTTGTGTCCTTTGTCGGGACATGGAAGAATCTGGAAACCATCATACTCAGCAAACTGACACAAGAACAGAAAATCAAACACCACATGTTCTCACTCATAGGCGGGTGTTGAACAATGAGAACAGGTGGACACAGGGAGGGGAGCATCACACACTGGGGTCTGTTTTGGGGGACTAGGGGAGGGACAGCAGGGGGTAGGAAGGTTGGGAGGGATAACATGGGGAGGCATGCCAGATATAGGTGACAGGGGGATGGAGGCAGCAAACCACCTTGCCATGTGTGTACCTATTCAACAATTCTACATGATCTGCACTGTACCCCAGAATCTGAAGTATGACAAAATATATATACATATATATATTACATATATATATATAGTGTATATATATATAATTTTATATATTGAGAACATGTGTTCCTAGTAAGCTTTCATATATATATATATATATATATATGAAAGATGAAGAGGATGGATGGTCCCATAGCAGCACACTGTGATAATTTTAACTGACTTTGTGAATACTGCATTCTGAACCACATGTAAAAGAAAAAAAATAAAGTCTTTTGTTCAAAAAAAAAAAAGAAAAGAATTTTCAACCCAGAATTTCATATCCAGCCAAACTAAGTTTCATAAGCAAAGGAAAAATAAGATATTTTCCAGACAAGCAAATGCTGAGGGATTTTATAACCACCAGCCCTGCCTTGCAAGAGCTTCTGAAGAAAGCACTAAATATGGAAAGGAAAATGATAGCAGCCACTGCAAAAACACATCAAAATATAAAGACCAAAGAAACTATGAAGAAACCACACTAATTAATGTGCAAAATAACCAGATAGCATCATGAGGACAGGCCTAAATTCAAACATAACAATACTAACCTTAAATGTAAATGGACTAAATGCCTCAATTAGAAGACAGAGACTGGCAAATTGGATAAAGAGTCAAGATCCTTGATATGCTGTATTCAGGAGACCCACCTCACGTGCAAAGACACACCATAGACTCAAAATGACAAGATGGAGGAAAATTTACCAAGAAAATGGAAATAAAAAAAATGCAGGTGTTTGAATCCTAGTCACTGACAAAACAGACTTAAAACCAATAAAGATCAAAAAAGACAAAGAAGAACATTACATAACGGTAAAGGGATCATTGCAACAAGAAGAAATAACTATCCTAAATATATATTCATCCAATACAGAAGCACCCAGATTCATAAAGCAAGTTCTTAGAGAATTACAAAGAGACTTAGACTCACACAAAATAATAGTGGGAGACTTTAACACCCCACTGTCAATATTAGACAGATCAACTAGACAGAAAATTAACAAGGATATTCAGGACTTGAACTCAATTCTGGATCAAGTGGACCTAACAGGCAGTTTCAGAACTCTCCACCCCAGATTAAGAGAATATACATTCTCCTCAATGTCATGTGGCACTTATTCTAAAATCAACCTCATAAATGGAAGTAAAACATTCCTCAGCAAATGCACAACTGGAATCATAACAAGCAGTCTTTCAGACCACAGTGCAATCAAATTAGAACTCAAAATTTAAAATTTTACTCAAAACCACACATTTACCTAGAAATTCAACTATTTGCTCCTCAACAACTACTGGGTGAATAATGAAATTAAGGCAGAAACCAAGAAATTCTTTGAAACCAGTGAGAACAAATAGACAACATACCAGAATCTCTGGGACACAGCTAAAGCAGTGTTAAGTGGGAAATTCATAGCACTAAATGCCCACATCAGAGAGCTAGAAAGATCTCAAATTGACCACTAACATCACAAGTAGAACAGCTACAGAAGCAAGAGCAAACTAATGCAAAAGCTAGCAGAAGACAAGAAATAACTAAGATCACAACAGAATTGAAGGAGACAGAGACATGAAAAACCCTCCAAATAATCAATGAATACAGGAGCCAGTTTTTTGAAAAAAATAGAGAAATAGATCACTAGCTAAACTACTAGAGAAGAAAAGAGAGAAGAATCAGACACAATTTTTATAATAAAGGCCATATCATTACTGACCCCACAGAAATACAAACTACTATCAGAGAGTACTATAAACACCTCCACCCAAATAAACTAGAAAATCTAAAAGAAATGGATCCTGGACACATACACCCTCCCAAGACTAAAACAGAAAAAAGCTGAATCTGTGAATAGACCAATAATAAGTTCTGAAATTGAGGCAAGAATTAATAACCAAAAAAAGCCCAGGACCAAACAGATTTACAACCGAATTCTACAAGAGGTACAAAAAAGAGCTAGTGCCATTCATTCTATAACTATTCCAAACAACAGAGAAGGAAGAACTCTTCCATAACTCATTTTAAGAAGCCAGCATCTCCTGATACCAAAATCTGGCAAAGACACAACAACAACAACAAAAATTTAGGCCTATCTCCCTAATGAACATTGATGCAAAAATCCTCAATAAAATACTGGCAAACTGAATCCAGCAGTACATCAAAAAATTTAATCACCATTATGAAGCTGGCTTCATCCCTGGGATACAAAGTTGGTTCAACATATGCAAATCAATAAACATAATCCATCAAATCAACAGCACCAAAGAAAAAAACCATATGATTATCTCAACAGATGCAGAAAAGGCCTTGGATAAAATTAAATATCCCTTCATGTTAAAAACTCTCAATAAACTAGGCATTGATGGAATATATCTCAAAATAATAAGAGCTATTTATGACAACCCCACAGCCAATATCATATTGAATGAGCAAAAGCTAGAAGCATTCCCTTTGAAAACAGGCACAATAGAAGGATTGTGAGTATTGGAAGCTCTGGTCAGGGCAATCAGGCAAGAGAAAGAAATGAAGAGTATTCAAATAGGAAGAGATGAAATCAAATTGTCTGTCTTTGCAGACATCATGATTCTATATTTAGAAAACCCCATCATCTCAACCCAAAAACTCCTTAGTTGATAAATGACTTCAGCAATATTTCAAGATACAAACTGGATGTGCAAAAATCAGGCATTTCTTTACACCAACAATAGACAAGCAGAAAGTCAAATTATAAATAAACTCCCATTTGCAATTGCTATAAAGAGAATAAAATACCTAGGAATACAGATAACAAGGGAGGAGAAGAACCTCTTCAAGGAGAATTACAAACCACTGCTCAAGGACATAAGAGAGGACACAAACAAATGGAAAAACATTCCATTCTCATGGATAGGAACAATCAATATCATGAAAATGACCATACTGCTCAAAGTAATTTATAGATTCAATGCTATTCCCAACAAACTACAGTTGACATTCTTTACAGAATCATAAAAAACTACTTTAAATTTCATATGGAACCAAGGAAGAGTCCATATAGCCAAGACAATCGTCAAGAAAAAGAACAAAGCTGCAGGCACACTCTGCCTGACTTCAAACTATACTACAAGGCTATATTAACCAAAACAGCATGGTACTGGCACCAAAACAGACATAGATCAATGGAACAGAACAGAGACCACAGAAATAATACCACACGTCTAAAACTATCTGATCTTTGACAAATCTTATGAAAACAAGCAATGGGGAAAGGATCTCCTATTCAATAAATGGTCCTGGAAAAACTGGCTTGCCATATGCAGAAAACTGAAACTGGACCCCTTCCTTACTTCTTATACAAAAACAAATTCAAGATGAATTAAAGACTTATATGTAAAACCCAACAATTAAAGCCTTAGAAGAAAACCTAGCCAATACCATTCAGGATATAGGCATGGGCAAAGACTTCCTGAAAAAACACCAAAAGCAATGGCAACAAAAGTCAAAATTGACAAATGGGACCTAATTAAACTAAAGAGCTTCTACACAGCAAAAGAAACTATCATCACAGTGAACAGGCAACCTACGGAATGGGAGAAAATGTTCGTAATCTACCCATCTGACAAAAGGTCTAATATCTAGAATCTATAAGGAACTTAAACAAATTTACAACAAAAGAAACAAACAAGCCCATAAAAAAGTGGGCAAAGAATATGAACAGACATTTCTAAGAAGACATTTACATGACCAACAAACATGAAAAAAAAGCTCAATATCACTAATCATTAGAAAAATGCAAATCAAAACCACAATGAGAAACAATCTCATGCCAGTCAGCATGGCAATTATTAAAATGTCCAGGAACAACAGATGCTGGTGAGGCTGTGGAGAGACACGAAGGCTGTTACACTGTTGGTGGGAATGTAAATTAGTTCAACTGTTGTGGAAGACGGTTTGGCAATTCCTCAAGGATCTAGAACCAGAAATACCATTTGACCCAGTAATCTCATTACTGATTATATACCCAAAGAAATATAAAACATTCTACTATAAAGACACATGCATACATATGTCTTTATTGAAGCATTATTTACAATAGCAAAGACATGGAATCAACCCAAAAGCCAACCAATGATAGACTTGATTTTTTAAAAAATGTGGTACATTATACTATGGGATATTATGCAGCCATAAAAAGGTATGGGATCATGTCCTTTGCAGGGACAGGGATGAAGCTGGAAGCCATCATCCTCAGCAAACAAACACAGGAACAAAAAGCCAAACACCACAGTTCTCACTCATAAATGGGAACTGAACAATGAGAACACATGGAGACAGGGAGGGGAACAACACGTACCAGGGCCTGTTGCAGGAGAGGGGACAGAACTTAGAGGATGGGTCAATAGATTCATCAAACTATCATGCCACACATATACCTATGCTAACAAACCTGAACGTTCTGCACATGAATCCCATAACTTAATTAAAAAAAAAAAGATGCAACTACTCTAGTAAAACCTTGAAATTATTAAACATATTTTAAATTACAGAAATCCTGGTAAGGTTTACTAAAGACAGAGCCTCCCTTTTAAAGCATCAAGGCAGAGAAAAATATTACTTGCAATAAGGAATAAAAAGAAACCTACTTTAAGCCTCTACATAGGCCCACCACAGAATCCTTACAGGTACATCTAGAGGCAAATTCACCTAGATGCTGTGCCTGGAGTGGAAGCCACCCCAAGGTATGAAAGCAAAAAGCCACTGAATTTCTAGGCCCCTAGGTAGACTTGAGCAATGAGGACTTTTTGGAAATGATAAAAAGAAAAGCAACATATTTGACTGAACTCAAACTCTAGGGTTTACTCTCTTAAACCACTATACAGAAACTACTAAAGGCAAACTGTCAGGGTGGAGAAATGGAAGGGATAGTTGAGTTTGTTGATTGAGAAAAACAGAAGCAGCAGTAAATAGAAATGTGACAATATTTTGAGCATGAGTGAAAGCTGAGGATTCCAAAAAACTGGACAAGAAAAACAGGAAAAGAACCATAGAGGAACCAAGAGATTACACTGTTGCTTGAAAATTTGAAGATCTACATTATAGCAACATTTCAGGTTAGCTCTTATAAAGCTTGAAGAACCTGACCCTGAGCAATCCAATTTACCCTTCAAGTCTCAGTTTTCCTCTCTGTAAAATGTGTATAAAACCTACTTCAGAGTATTGATATGAATGCAACACTAAAATGATTTTAAATAGATGAGAAAACTTAGGACATTATAATTTCCATAGCAAAAGTTCCAGGATGAAAGGCAAACCTCCTCAAGGGAATCTTGAAAACAGAAAGTTTAGTGAGGCGAGAGCAGAGGAAGCTCACTGTTTTGCTATTAGTTTTCTCTGGGGAGAGTATGTCAAGGCCATCATCTGTTTGAATATCCCAATCTCTGGCACTTCTGATTGACAAAAATAACCCCTTTTAATATATATAGAAATTAAAGAAAATTTCCCCTCGAGATTTAAAGATATTTCCAATGGCACAATAATTTAAGCAAAGGTGAGTATTTACATAATAAAAACCTAGAAATGAAAAAGTAGAAATAAGATTTTTAGACAAAATGGCAAATATATGTCAGAAAAGCTTGTAAGTGATTTGCGGCCAGGGCTTCTTTTATTCCTATAAATTTTATATTTTCTTGCTACAACTTGGTTTTCCTGTCTCAGATTTTCATTGCTTTGGCCATGTATTTGAACCTTCTGATTTTCTGCTTTATTAGTTCCTTCACTGCATTATAGCAGAGTGGTTTAGGATGTAAGAATAATAGGAAATAAATATTTAACATGATAATACAACTACTGCCATCTAATTTCCCACAGTGTAAAGGAGTCTAGGAACAGTAAACATTCCACATTTTGTTGGATATTTCCACCTAGCTTCAGTGAGAATTGTTATCAAACACCAGTTAAGACTTTTAGACAATTATCAGAGGAAAAAACATAAAAGGGTCATAAATTGAATTCATTTGAGGTAATTTTTTAATTACCTCAAATTTTTTCAAATTTTTCTTTGTTGTGGGGAGGTGTCAACTCTTAAAGCATCACTGAGTATCTCCCCTTCCCAAATCCTTATGCTCATTTTATGATCCTGCAACTTCACATAGCACTGGTTAAATCAGGTGAGCTAGATCTAAGCTATTACCTAAAACTGTCATTTGGTGAAGAAAATAAAGCAAAATGATAGGCTGAAAGAATCTACATACAACAGTTTGAATGGATATTTAAATTGCACTTAAACAGTCATTTTTTTCTTTACTTTGGAGATTTTTCTTTTTTTTTTCTAACAAGAAAAAAGCTTGACATTATCTCAGGGGCTTTGAAAGCTACAGTGAATGGCCTGCATTTAGGAAAACTGGCACTTGTTGTCTTGAATTTCTCATGAAACAGCAGGGATTCCTGTCTAGAAATTACCCATTAATGCTATCCCTGTTTATTTGCCCAGTTTAGGGTTTCAAGTTCATTTTCAGCCTGAAATCCTAGACTAATCCTTTAGTTTTACATTTAAAAATGTAGTTCAACTAACATTAGTTTCTGAAAAACCACTGAAAAAACCAACAATAAATGGATCCTACACTACTCAAATTGCATAAAATCTAAGATTTGGAAATGTCTAATAAATACAATAAAGACAAACACCTAATACCCTATCATCAAATGTCCCATCTGTCCTATGACTGTTAGGTAATATATAATTTGCATGACATTGATTCTGAGTAATAACTTCTGGTAAATTTTTTTTTTTCTTTTAAAGAGGCCTCTACAATGAATAAATATAATTATCTGAACTTTCACTATAAATATACTTGCTTATTGGTAGAGGGCAAAACATATACTCTTTTTTTTAAATTTAAAAAATAATTTTTTAAATTTACTTTTCATTCCGGGATACTTGTACAGAACGTGTAGGTTTGTTACATAAGTATACGTGTGCCATGGTGGTTTGATGCACCTATTGACCCATCATCCTCTAAGTTCCCTCCACTCACCCTCTACCCGCTAACAGGCCCTGGTGTGTGTCATTCCCCTCCCTGGGTCCATGTGTTCTCATTGTTCGAGTCCCACTTATGAGTGAGAATATGCAGTATTTGGTTTTCTGTTTCCGTGTTTGTTTGCTGAGGAAGATGGCTTCCAGTTTCATTCATGTCCCTGCAAAGGACATGATCTCATTGCTTTCCATGTCTGGGTAGTATCCCAAGGTGTATATGTGCCACATTTTCTTTATCCAGTCTATCATTGGTGGGCATTTGGGTTGGTTCCATGTCTTTGCTATTGCAAATAATGCTGCAAAAAACATGCCTGTGCATGTGTCTTTATATTAGAATGATCTATATTCCTTTGGATAAAACAAACAGCTGAGTTGGCAGATCATGACACTGAGTGCCATTTTTGATGCTACATGTGCTCTCTCCAGAACCTTGTTTACTAGATACCTGTCAGTTTAGCTAATTGACTATTGAGGAAAACGTAATTCTCTAAGTTAATTCTCAAAATAAAACTGGGAGCAAATATACTTCAACAGTATGTAATGTGACAAACCTATAACGAGCACCTTAAATTAAGCTTTGTGTGATTTTTCACATGCCTTGCTGTGCCTCCAGTAAGAAAATCTTAAAACTGTTAGGGGTGGCAATTATTTGGAAGGACACTTACTGGGCAATTTTATTATTTTTATTACTAATAAAATATACTGGGCAATTTTATTATTATTATTATTAATATACTTTAAGTCCTGGTATACATGTGCAGAATGTGCAGGTTTGTTACATAGGTATACATGTGCCATGGTGGTCTGCTGCACCCATCAACCCATAATCTACATTAGGTATTTTTCCTAATCCTATTCCTCCCCTAGCCAGCAGGTCCTGGTGTGTGATGTGCACTTCCCTGTGTCCATGTATTCTTATTGTTCAACTCGCACTTATGAGTGAGAACATGCCATATTTAGTTTTCTGTTCCTGTGTTAGTTTGCTGAGAATGATGGTTTCCAGCTTCATCCATGTCCCTGCAAAAGACATTAACTTATCCTTTTTTTATGGCTGCATAGTATTCCATGGTATATATGTGCCACATTTTCTTTTTCCAGTCTATCATTGATAGGTATTTGGGTTGGTTCCAAGTCTTTGCTATTGTGAATAGTGTTGTAATAAACATATGTGTGCATGTGTCTTTATAGCAGAATGATTTATAATCCTTTGGGTATATACTCAGTAATGGGATTGCTGGGTCAAATGGTGTTTCTGGTTCTAGATCTTAAGGAATTGCCACAGTGTCTTCCACAATGGTTGAACTAATTTTCACTCCCACCAGCAGTGTAAAAGTGTTCCTATTTCTTCACATCGTGTCCAGCATCTGTTGTTTCCTGACTTTTTAAAGACTGTCATTATAATTGCGTGAGACAGTATCTCACTGTGGTTTTCATTCGCATTTCTCTAACGACCAGTGATTATGAGCTTTTTTTCATATGTTTCTTGGCTGCATAAATGTCTTCTTTTGAGAATTGTCTCTTCATATCCTTTGCCCACTTTTTGATGGGGTTGATTTTTTTCTTGTAAATTTGTTTAAGTTCTTTATAGATTCTGGATATTAGCCCTTTGTCAGATGGATAGATTACAAAAATTTTTTCCCATTCTGTAGGTTGTCTGCTCATACTGATGATAGTTTCTTTTTCTGTGCAGAAGCTCTTTTGTTTAATTAGATCCCATTTGTCAATTTTGGCTTTTGTTGCCATTGCTTTGGTGTTGTAGTCATGAAGTCTTTGCCCATGCCTATATCCTGAATGATATTGCCTAGGTTTTCTTCTAGGATTTTTATGATTTTCGGTCTTAGTACATCTTTAATCCATCTTGAGTTAATTTTTGTAAGGAGTAAGGAAGGGGTCCAGTTTCAGGTTTTGTTTTTGTTTTTTGTTTTTTTTTTCATAGGGGTAGCCAGTTTTCTCAACACCATTTATTAAATAGGGAATTCTTTCCCCATTGCTTGTTTTTGTCAGGTTAGTCAAAAATCAGATGGCTATAGATGTGTGTCATTATTTCTGAGGACTCTGTTCTGGTCCATTGGTCTCTATATCTGTTTTGTTACTAGTACCATGGTGTCTTGGTTACTGCAGCCTTCTAGCATAGTTTCAAGTCAGGTAGCCTAATGCCTCCAGCTTTGGGTTTTTGTTTTTTGTTTTCCTTAGGATTGTCTTGGATATACGGACTATTTTTTGGTTCCATTTGAAATTTAAAGTAGTTTTTTCTAATTCTGTAAAGAAGATCAATGGTAGCTTGATGGGAATAGTATTGAATCTACAAATTACTTTGGGCAGTATGGCTATTTTCATGATATTCATTCTTCCTGTCTATGAGCTTGAAATGTTTTTCCATTTGTTTATGTCTTCTCTTATTTCCTTGGGCAGTGGTTTGTAGTTCTCCTTGAAGACATCCTACACATCCCTTGCAAGTTATATTCCTAGGTATTTTATTCTCTTTGTAGCAATTGTGAATGGGAGTTCACTCATGATTTGGCTCTCTTTTTGTCTATTATTGGTGTATAGGAATGATTGTGATTTTTGGACATTGATTATGTATCCTGAGACTTTGCTGAAGGTGCTTATCAGCTTTAGGAGATTTTGGGCAGAGACAATGGAGTTTTCTAAATATACAATCATGTCATCTACAAACAGAGACAATTTGACTTCCTCTCTTCCTGTTTGAATACGCTTTATTTCTTTCTCTTGCCTGACTGCCCTGGCCAGAACTTTCAATATTATCTTCAATAGGAGTGGTGAGAGAGGGCATCCTTGTCTTGTGCCTGTTTTCAAAGGGAATGCTTCCAGCTTTTGCCCATTCAGTATGATATTGGCTGTGGATTTGTCATAAACAGCTCTTATATTTTGAGATATGTTCCATCAATATCTGGTTATTGAGAGTTTTTATCATGAAGGGGTGTTAAATTTTATCGAAGGCCTTTTCTGCATGTATTGAGATAATCCCATGGTTTTTGTCATTGGTTCTCTATATGTGATGGATTATATTTATTGATTTGTGTATGTAGAACCAGCCTTGAATCCCAGGGATGAAGCTGACTTGATTGTGGTGGATAAGCTTTTTGATGTACTGCTGGCTTCAGTTTGCCAGCATTTTATTGAGGATTTTTGCATCGATGTTCATCAGGGATACTGATCTGAAATTTTCTTTTTTTTGTTGTGTCTCTGCCAGATTTTGGTATAAGGATGATGCTGGCCTCATAAAATGAATAGGGAGGAGGCCCTCTTTTTCCATTATTTGGAATAGTTTCAGTAGAAATGGTACCAGCCCCTCTTTGTACCTCTGGTAGAATTTGGCTTGAATCCATCTGGTTCTGGGCTTTTTTTGGTTTGTAGGCAATTAACTACTGCCTCAATTTCAGAACTTGTTATTGGTCTATTCAGGGATTTGATTTCTTCCTGGTTTGGTTTTGGGAGAGTGTATGTGTCCAGGAATTTATCCATGTTTTCTAGATTTCTAGTTTTATTTGTGTAAAGGTGTTTATAGTATTCTCTGATGGTAGTTTGTACTTCTGTGAGATCAGTGGTGATCTCTCCTTTATCATTTTTCTGTGTCTATTTCATTCTTCTCTCTTTTCTTCTTTATTAGTTTGGCCAGTGGTCTATCTATTTTGTTGATCTTTTCAAAAAATACCTCCTAAATTCATTGATTTTTTGAAAGGTTTTTCATCTATCTCCTTCAGTTCTGCTCTGATCTTAGTTATTTCTTGTCTTTTGCTAGTTTTTGAATGTGTTTGCTCTTGGTTCTCTAGTTCTTTTAATTGTGATATTGGGGTATTGATTTTAGATCTTTCCCACTTTCTCCTGTGGGCATTTAGTGCTATAAATTTCCCTCTAAACCCTGCTTTAGCTATGTCCCAGAGTTTCTGATACATTGTGTCTTTCTTCCAATTGGTTTCAAAGAACTTAGTTATTTCTGCCTTAATTTTGTTATCTATCCAGTAGTCATTCAGGAGCAGGTTGCTCAGTTTCCATGTAGTTGTGAGGTTTTGAGTGAATTTCTTAATTCTGAGTTCCTATTTGATTGCACTGCAGCCTGAGAGACTGTTTGTTATGATTTTCATTCTTTTGCATTTGCTAAGGAGTTTTACTTCTAATTATGTGGTCCATTTTAGAATAAATGTGATGTGATGCTAAGAAGAATGTATATTCTGTTGATTTGAGGTGGAGAGTTCTGTAAATGTCTATTAGGTCTGCTGGGTCCAGAGCTGAGTTCAAGTCCTGAATACCCTTGTCAATTTTCTGTCTCCTTGATCTGTCTGATATTCACAGTGGGCTGTTAAAGTCTTCCACTATTATTGTGTGGGAGTCTAAGTCTCTTTGTAGGTCTCTATGACATTGGTTTATGAATCTGGATGCTCCTGTATTGGATGCATATATATTTAGGATAGTTAGTTCTTCTTGTTGGATTGATCCTTTTACCATTATGTAATGCCCTTCTTTGACTTTGTTGACCTTTGTTGGTTTAAAGCCTGTTTTATCAGTGACTAGGATTGCAACCTCTCCACCCACCACCTCCTCCACTTTTTTTATTTTCCATTTTCTTGGTAAATATTCCTCTATCCCTTTATTTTGAGCCTATGTGTGTCTTTGCACATGAGATGGGTCTCCTGAATACAGCACACCAATAGGTATTGATTCTTTATTCAATTTGCCAGTCTGTCACTTTTAATTGGGGCATTTAGCCTATTTACATTTAAGGTCAATATTATTATGTGTGAATTTGATCCTGTCATTATGATTGCTAGCTGTTTATTTTGCTTGTTAGTTGACACAATATCTTCATTGTGTCGATGATCTTTACAATTTTTACAGATTGCTGTCCCTTCTTTTTCCTTTCCATATTTAGTGCTTCCTTCAGGAGCTCTTGTAAGGCAGGCCTGGTAGTGACAAAATCTCTCAGCATTTCCTTGTCTGTAAAGCATTTTATTTCTTCTTTGCCTATGAAGCTTATTTGGCTGGATATGAAATTCTGGGTTGAAAATTCTTTACCTGAAGAATGTTGAATATCGGCCCTCACTCTCTTTTTGCTTGTAAGGTTTCTGCAGAAAGATCTGCTGTGAGTCTGATGTGCTTCCCTTTGTGAATAACCCAACCTTTCTCTCTAGCTGCCCTTAACACTTTTTTCCTTCACTTCAACCTTAGTGAATTTGATGATTATGTGTCTTGGGGTTGCTCTTCTCGAGGAGAATCTTTGTGCTATTTTCTGTATTTTTTTTAAATTTGAATGTTGGCCTATCTTGCTAGGTTGGGGAAGTTCTCCTGGGTAACATCTTGAAGAGTGTTTTCCAACTTGGTTCCATTTTCCCCATCACTTTCAGGTACACCAATCAAATGTAAGTTTGTTCTTTTAACATAGTCCCATATTTCCTGGAGGCTTTCTTCATTCCTTTTTATCCTTTTTTCTCTAATCTTGTCTTTCGCTTTATTTAATTAAGTTGATCTCAATTCTTTCTTCTGCTTGAACGATTTGGCTATCAATACTTGTGTATGCTTCATGACATTCTCATGCTGTTTTTCAGCTCCATCAGGTCATTTATGTTCTCTACACTGGTTATTCTAGCTAGCAATTCCTCTAACCACTTTTCGAGTTTTTCAGCTTCCTTGCATTGGGTTAGAATATACTCCTTTAGCTCAGAGGAGTTTGTTATTGCCCCCCTTCTGAAGCCTACTTCTGTCAATATGTCAAACTCATTCTCCGTCCAGTTTTGTTCCCTTGCTGGGGAGAAGTAGTGATCCTTTCGAGGAGAAGAAGTGGTCTGGTTTTTGGAATTTCCAGCCTTTTTGCACTGTTTTTTCCTTATCCTCGTGGATTTATCTACCTTTGATATTTAACGTTGATGATGTTTGGATGGGGTTTTTGTGTCGTGGTCTTTTTTGTTGATGTTGATGCTATTCCTTTCTGCTTGTTAGTTTTCCTTCTAACCATCAGGATCCTCTGCTACAGATCTTCTGGAGTTTGCTGGAGGTCCACTCCAGACCCTGTTTGCCTGGGTATCACCAACAGAGGCTACAGAACAGCAAAAATTGCTGCCTGTTCCTTCCTCCGGAAGCTTCATCCCAGAGGGGCACCTGTCAAATGCCAGCCAGAGCTTTCCTATATTTGGTGTCTGTTGACCCACGCTGGGATGTGTTCCAGTCAGGAGGCATGGCGGTCAGGGACCCACCTGAAGAGGCAGTCTGTCCCTTAGCAGAGCTCAAGTACTGTCCTGGGAGATCCGCTGCTCTCTTCAGAGCCAGCAGGCAGGAACGTTTAAGTCTGCTGAAGCTGCACTCACAGCCTCCCCTTCACTGAGGTGCTCTGTCTCAAGGAGATGGGAGTTTTATCTATAAGTCCCTGATGAGGCTGTGTTTTCTTTCAGACATGGCCTACCCAGAGAGGAGGAATCTAGAGAGGCCTTCTGGATACCATGGCTTTGCTCAGCTGTAGTGGGCTCCACCCAGTGCTAACTTCCCCTCAGTTTTGTTTACACTGTTAGGGGAAAACCACCTACTCAAGGCTCAGTAATGGCAGATGCCCCTTCCCCAACGAAGCTTGAGTGTTCCAGGTTGACTTCAGACTGCTCTGCTGGCAGTGAGAATTTCAAGCCAATGGATCTTACCTTGCTGTGCTCCATGGAGGTGGGATCCACTGAGCTAGATCACTTGGCTCCCTTTTTTTAGCCACCTTTCTAGGGTGGTGAACAGTTCTGTCTTGCTGGCATTCCAAGTGCCACTGGGGTATGAAAGAAACTCCTGCAGCTAGCTTGGTGTCAGCCTAAACGGCCGCAGTTTTGTGCTTTGACCCAGGGCCCTGGTGGTGTAGGCACCCAAGGGAATCTCCTGGTCTGTGGGTTGTGAAGACCATGAGAAAAGCATAGCATCTGGGCCTGAATGCACCATCCCTCAAGGCACAGTCCCTCATGACTTTCCTTGGCTAGGGGAAGGAGTTCCCTGTTGTCTTGCACTTCCCGGGTGAGATGACACCTCACCCTGCTTCAGCTCTCCTTCCATGGTCTGCATCCACTGTCTAACCAGTCCCAATGAGATGAGCTAGGTAACTCAGTGGGAAATGCAAAAATCACCCGCCTTCTGCATTGATCTCACTGGGAGCTGCAGACCAAAGCTTTTCCTATTCAGCCATCCTGTCAGCCACCCTGAACAAAAAAGGTAAACTTTCAATCATTCTTTATGCCATACCCCTTGAACAATGAGATTTCATAAATGCTGTGACTGTTATTAAATAGTTCCAATTAAACAAAAAAATCTTAACTACAATATGCAGTGCCCTCATGCTTGCTTCTGACAACTTACTGACACAATACACCTTGACTGTGCCAAACACCAGGGCACTCTGTCACTTTAAAAGAACATGAGTAGTTCCTTTTGCCATTACAGTCAGTTATACTGAGAAATGTTCACACACAGACTGGATATAGACAGATACAGACTGGTGGTTTCAAGCTTTGCCAGCAACAGGTCATGTCTGTAATGTATTTTTGTTTTGTTCATTATTGTTGTTGAAATATAATTTACATATTATAAAATTCACCCTGTTAAGACATACAATTCAGTGAGTTTTAGTATATTATACGGCTATGCAAGTATCCTTAATATCTAACTCCAGAATATTTTCATAACTCAAAAGAAAGTCCAGTATCAGCACTCTTTATACATTCCCCCTGCTCTTCAGCCCCTAGAAACCACTAATCTACTTTCTGTTTCTATAGTTATGCATATCCTGACATTTCATGTAAAAAAAAATCATGTAGGCTACCAAAGACCCCCAAAACCCTGTCCCCACTGCAGACATCCACAGTGTTGGCCACGGAGGGTTCCCGTAGTCTTTCTCAACAGGAGTATAGGTGCACTGAGTTATCGTGGTTCTGAGGACAGGGCAGGGACCTCAGTTTACAGACCTATACGGAGACTACACAGCTGCTGTGTCCTCACTGGTGCCAGAACTTCTGCATTCTATCCAACCAATTCTCTTACATCCCCCTCTAGGGGAAGGTCTTTCTATAGGTCTTTCTAGCCTTTAAGCCTAGAAAAGGTGAGTGTTCCAAAAAAATATGCAGACATCAATGTAAGACAATAAGAAACATGAAAAATCAAGAAGACATATCACCACAAAGGAGTACAATAATTTCTACTAGTTAATGCCCCCAAAAATGGAGATATAAGAACTACCTAAAAAGAAATTAAAATATCTGTTTTAAGGAAGTTCAGTGAACATTAAGAAAATGAAGAGAAACAAATCATTAAAATCAGGAAAATAATACATGAAACAAATTGAGAAATTTAACAGAGATTAAATTAAAAAAAATAAAAAAACAGAAATTCTGGAGCTGAAAAGTACAATGTACAATGAATGAAATGAGAAATACAATTGACAGTGTCAACCCCAAAACATATCAAGCAGAAAGAAAAATCTGTGAACTGAAAAGTATATTATTTCAAAATATATAGTCACAGGAGACAAAAGCAAAGAGAATAAAAAGAGCTAAAGAAAGCTATGGTATTTGTGAAATAGCATCAAAAGAGAAATATTTGAGTTATGGCAGTTCAAGAAGGAGAGAGACAAAGGGACAGAAAGTTTACTTAAATAAATAATAGTTAAAAACTTTCCAAATCTGGAGAGAAAATGTAAACATCCAGGTATAGGAAGGTCAGTTGTCTCCAATCAAATTCATTCTAAATAAGACCATATCAAGACATATTATAAGCAAACTGTCAAAAATCAAAGACAAAGAGAGGATCCTAAAATTATCAAGAGAAAAGAAGCTTATCACCCATAAGGGAGTAGTAAGACTAATAATGGAATTCTCAGCAGAAATCTTGCAAACCAAGAATGAGTGGGATGATATATCTGAAGTGTTAAAGGAAAAAATGCCAAGAAAATTTTACCCAGCAAAGCTGTTCTTCAGAAACAAAGCTTTTCTTTCCCAAACAAAAACTGAGAGAACTCATCATCACTAGACCTGTATAGAAAGAAACATTACAGGTCTTCAAGCTGAAAGAAAAGGATGCTACTTAGTAACATGAAAACCCATGAAATATAAAACTCACTGGTAAAAGCAAGTCAAATTCAGCCAATTCAGAGTACTCTAATACTGTAATAGTTGTGTGTAAATCACTTATACCTTTAGTGTAAAGATAAGAAAAAATACTGGGTATCTTTAAAAAATAATTGTGGATATTATTTTTAATAAGATACACAGTATTAAAAGATGTAAGCTGTGACATCAGAAATTTTAAATGCAGGAAGGAAAGAGAAGGTGGAATAAAAGTGTAAAATTTTTGAATATGATCAAAAGTTGCTATCGGTTTAAAATAGGCCATTATGACTATAACATGTTTTATGTAAGCCTCATGGTAACCACAAAACAAAAACCTGTGCTACAGACACAAAAGATAAATGTAAAAAATATTGAAGCATATCACCAGGGAAAAATCACATCTTAATCACTAAAAGGTAACAAGAGAGGAAGAGACAAAGAAAGCATCTATAAAACAATGAGAAAACAATTAATAAAATGTAAGGAGTAAGTTTTTATTTATCAATCATTACCTTGAATGTAAATAGATTAAATTATCTAATCAAAAGACAGAGAATGGCCAATTGATTAAAAAAACAAGACCCAGCTATATGCTGCCTACAAGACACTCACTTCATCTTTAAGGATACATACAGGCCGAAAGGGAAGGGATAAAAAAAGATATTCCATGTAAATAGAAGCCAAAAGAGACCAGAAATAGCTATACTTAAATCGGATGAACACAGACTTAAAGATATAGGCAAGAAAACTAAAAATGGATAAATAAGATCACATTATACTAATAAGCTTCTGCAAAGCAAAGGAAATAATCATCAAAGTAAAGAGACAATCTTCAGAATAAGAGAATGTATTTGCAAACTCTCTGTCCAACAAGGATTAATAACCAGAATATATAAGAAACTCAAAAACTGCAATAGCAAAATTAAAAAATAATAATCCTATTAAAAACTGGGCAAAAGACCTGAACAGATGTTTCTATATCAGAATTTCCATCTATACAATTAGCCAAATATTCTATTTAGGATGTTATTTCAGCATCTATCAGGAAGAAAAAGAGGGTGAGAAAAACTGAGGTTAGACAAGTATAACTCCTATAAGATTTTTTAAAATCAGGAATTCCCCAGAAGTTCATCTTACACTCAAATCTTAAAATTAGAATGTGCAGGCGACATGTGAAGCCTTTAAATAAATTTTAAACTAATCTCTTTAGATTTTAATGGCTTTTGTGGGTAACACTGTTTTCTAAATGTCAGAGAATATGAGTTTCTATAAGCACTAGTACTAGGAAAAAAACATATTAAATTTGGCACTCAAGGTGAGTTTAGATGAGAACAAACAGGAAGCTTAAGGTCACAAATCATGTTTAGATAAACAACAAGCACAGTAACTAATCTAGCCTTAATATGTATTAGAAGGTAATGTCACTGAGTGCACACACTCAGAGTGTAAACTGAGCATGCTTAGCATCTCAATTTTCTTAGCATTTATTAATTTTAAAAGGTAATGTATGAATGCAGCTTATTTATGCCACTTTTTCTCATTGTTACACATTATTATTAACATGGTAAATATTATACTTAAGCATTGTGATTAGAAATAGTCTTTAAAGGCAGATACAACCAAAGTGACTGATATATCAAAAATGGAGGTGGTGGAAGGACAGGAATATATAATGGGGAGTATCAAGAACAATGGCTTCATAGGTAACAGAATTGAGATAATTGTTCCATTGTTGGGGTGAAAAAAAATAATTGAAGTAAATTAATATATGCAATTGTTTTGTAATTTCCCCTTAATCATGGAATTCATGTTTTCTAACAAAAATATATGAACTAATATAATTATAATTATATAATTATGTTTTTCCTTTTCATACATATGAAAACAAAACAACCACCTTCCCTACCTTGGAAAAATCCACCATATGGTCACTTAAATTTTATTTAGTTTGAGGATTTAAGGTATTTTGTTAAAGACTGTATGTTAGAGATATTGGGAATTTGTTTATTTAAATGAACAAAATAAATCAGTATAAAATATCTGAGGCAGGGGAAAGTCAGAAAGCAGAGAAAGTTGGAGAATCATCTTAAGGCATGGAGTATGGGAATGATGCATAAAAGCTAAGTGGTCAGAGCAAAAGCGGGGAACACTAAGAGGCCAGGAACATCCCAGGTTGGAAAACACAGCCAGTAGTTTTCTTTTGCAGGGATGTGCTCAGAGCAATTAGTCTCTAAAAAAAAAAACAGAGAAATGTTACGCAGGTAATTAGCAACTTGAAATAATTAGTTTTTAGGTTAAAAGCCTGAAGTCTCAAACTAGAAAATGTTGATTCAAATCCCTCCTCTACATATTGGCAGTGTGAACCTTAACTTCTCCATGCCTCACTTTTCCTCAACTAGAAACAAGAATGATATTAATAGTGGCTGTGATAGGATTGTGGTGAGGAGTAAATGTGCAAATGCTTATCATAGATTAAGTGCTATTTACATGTTTGCTGTAACAGGGATGCAGGAAAGCAAAAAGAGCATGCTCCCACCCTTACTAAAATAAAACAAAAACATTGGATAATGTGAAATTTCATTATTTTTCTGGAACTTATAAGAAGGCTAAAACTTCAAGGCAACCACAGACCACACACACACACACACACACACACAACTGGAGAAAGTCTAGAGAAATAGTTCCTCTCGTTGGCAGACTTGCAAAGGGGAACAGCAGTCACCCAGATTATTTTCCCCAGTCTTTCTGACAGAACCAAAGTTTTAAATTGCTAGAGAAAGTGCAATAAACACTGTCACCCTTAGCGCCCTGGTGTAAACCTATTTTAATGAGTAAACACACACACACACACACACACACACACACGCACGCACGCACGCACGTGCGCGCACACACATAGCCTTCACCTATGTGGAAAGGATAGGAATACATATGCTGGACCCAGGTCTACAGCTGGGAATGGGGCAGCAGCTCTAAGAAGACAAATGCTTGGACCCATGGACATAGAAGCTGCCTAAGACTGAGGCTTAACCACAGTAGATAAGGCCGCTTTCACCTATCCCACCCCTCAATCAGGCCAACAAGTATTAAACAGCAATTAACTCTGATACCCAGTTGGAAAAGAGGTAGGAATATGAAGAGAGGATCTCTCTGACACAGACAAAAGGGACCCCTAAAGCTACAAATGGAGCAAATATTGAGAAAAACCTCTAGAAAATGAACTCCCACCCTAAACACAAAGTAATGCCAGAGAAATCTGTAGTCTACGTTACACTGAGAATAATTATAGGAACAACAAATCCCTACTCTAAAGGGGAATAAAATGTGTACATGTACTCATTTTCAAGCAAAAAAAAACTACCTCAGTTTCTACTATCCTACACAAGATGTCTGATTTTCAACAAAAAATTATAAGGATATAGAAAAGCAAGAATTAAAAAAGCACAGTGTCGGAAACAAATTAATAGAATCAGATACAGTATGAAGAGAAATTAGAACTATCAGATAAAGAATTTAAAATAACTATAATTAATATGTTAAATGCTCTAATAGAAAAGGCAGATAACATGCAAAATCAGGTAGATAATTTCAACAGAGAAACAGAAACTATCAGAACAAATCTAATAGAAATGAAGGATAATAGAGATGAGGAATGCCAGTTTTTCAGTAGACTTAACACAAGGGGAAAAAATTAATATGCTGGAAGATGAGTCACTTGCAATTACCCAACTGAAATATAAAGAAAATAGAAGGTGGAAAAAAAATCAGAGAATTCAATACTGTAGGACAATATTAAAAAATCTAACATAAGTATAATTGGAATATCAAAAGGAGAAGAGAGAGAGAACAAAGCAAAAGAAATATTTGAAGAAATGACAGTGGAGAATTTTCCAAAGTAAAGACAGACACCAAACCACAGATCCAAAAATCACAGAGAATACCAGGCAGGACTTTTAAAAATCATTATTTATTAGTAGTATTATTTTTAAACAGGGTCTCACTCTGTCATCCAAGCTGAAGTGCAGTAGCATGATCATGGCTTACTGTCACTTCAAACTGCTGGGCTCAAGCACATCTGATAATTGGAGATAATATCATTGTTCTGCAGATTCAAGTTTTAAATTTTATATAAAACACAACAGTGTCCAAAACACAGTAAATACTTAATAACTATTATTATGCAAGAGTACAGCTTCACTACTCAAGGAATGTCAGCAGAGTTTAATCCTGAACGTTTGACGCAATCAGGAACAGATATCTACTGGTAAATCAAGACCAGTGTCTGGGAGCCCTTGATTGCCTGGCCATAACAGCAGTAAGACTACTAGCTAGCACAACTAAGATACTTTTCTGAAGGAAATACTTTGGTAAAAGAACTCTGTAACTTGCTGAATTTTCTCCATGGGTGGGGGCTAGCAGTTAGTAAGAAAGTAGAAGTAATGTTAGTATGATTCCAAACACAATATGGGGGTCACTGGGGAAGTAAATGCTTATACTAAAGCACTGTATTATGCCCTTTACAGATTTTATTTCACATCTTTGCAATTCTTTAGTAAAGTAGATATTGTTTCCACTTTATAAATAAGAATCCGACCAGTTATGTGACTTCCCCAATGACAAACAGCTAATAAGTAGTAGTGCCAAGTTTTGGACCTAGATTTGCCTAACTCCAAAGCCCAAATTCTCTCCCAGACATAGCTCTGTATCCCTATTATTTTCTGTTTTGAGTGCTAAAAATCACTTAAATCGTGGAATTACCTTAAGCTCTATAGGAACACTACTTCACTTGACGTAAGTGCCATAATCATCTTCATATCCACGTGCTTTAAAAAAAGCTTTTAAGTAACATAGAAGGTCTTATTTATCACTCTGACATTTACTAAGGTGCTATTATGCCCTAGTCACTGTATTAGGAACTTTATACAGGCTAATTATCTCATTTAACCTAGTCAAATACCTTTCAAAGAAGGTAGCAGTAAATATATCCTACAAGTTAAAATATGAAGGTGTATGGCAGACACTCTTAGTGCCCTTCGAATAACCCCTCAGCTCTTACATTCTTGCAAACTTACTTGGATTGCTTTCAGCTATAAGAACCTGTGACTCTGCCAGCGGGCAGCCTCAGTCATTGAGTAATAAATATGATGTAATGAACACTCATTGATTAATGAACATGATGAACAAATACTTTATCTCCCCCACCTCTGGAAGTGGTGGAGGTAGGCTAAGTAGAATGCTAAAGAGTGATCTACACTGTCTCCAAAGTTCCCCATCCCAGTGGTAACCTCACTGCTAATTAATGCATTCTGAATAGGCCTCCCTGCCTTCCCTGTATCACTGCCCCATTCCTTTCTGAACAATTTCTAGGATTACTTTGTAATAAATGACCTCCACTAAAATCTTTGTCACAGGGTCAGCTTCTGGAGGAACTCAAACTAAGTCAAATCACAGTAAATGCTGAGCAAATTTTAAACTGAAAAACAATTTTCAACTGGCTCCATATTATAATCAACTGAAAAAATTTCAAAAACATTGATGTCCGGACTCCATCAACAAAGATTTTTACTCAGTGCTATTGGGTGGGGTCAGATAGCCATAGAGTTAGAAAGTGTCTTAGCTATTCTACTGTGTAGCCAGGGTTGAGAACCTCTGCTAAGAGTGGTTTTCCACTGCAATAATGTGATAATAGATGGTTCACTCTTCCAGTGGGCCATAAGTATCTTAATGGTAGGAACTTTGTCTTATTCATCCTTTTTATATGAAGCTTCTAGATTTCTACATATATGTACTCTCTGTATATATGGTACATATGTGTACTCTTTAAATATCTGTTGAATAAAAGTAAACCATTCAAGTACTGCTACTCTGGGGAAACTTGTGGTGATTTTAAAAGTATATCCACACATTCTCTGATATTCTTCCCTTCAAGAAGTGAAGCTTAACTCTCCTCCCCTTTAATATGAGCTGGACTTAGTAACTCATTCTATTTTAATGAATAGAACATGGCAGAAGTAATGGTATGTCACTTCTGAGATTAGGTTATAAAAGATGTAGCTTCTGTCTTTGGTGCCTCCTGTGTGAGCTCTCTCCTCTCAGGTCACTCACTGGAGTGGGAGTTATGTCAAGAGCAGCCCAGTGAGCCATGTGAGTGAGCTTGGAAGCGAATCCCTCAACCCCAGTCAAATCTTGAGAGAATGCTGCTCTTCCTGAAGGATTAACTGCAGCATCATGAAAGACTCTAAGTCAGAACCACCCAGGTAAAGGGTTTGCAGATTCCAGACCACCAGAAACTGTGCAAGATAATCAAAATATGTTGTCTTAAGCTGCTAATTTTGGAGTAATTTGCTATGCAGAAATAGATAATGAAGATATGGCTCTTCATTAGAATATACCCAGCCAACATTCATTGGGTCATGTAAATTAGTTGGCAATCCATGTTGAATCTGGGAACAAGATGGCTGATCCAACCACAATCCACAAATCTCTCCAGGAAAAATAAAAAGGTAAGACTAAAGTAGATATTTGCTATTTGTAGAAACAACTCACCAGAGAAAAGTTTACATAAATGAACTTAACTAACATACTGCATTTCTCATCCTCAGGAAAGTCCATACCGCAATCCTAGTATGTTAGCTCCATTCCATTTTGGCTGTAGTTCTGATTTTACCATGAGAAAGAGAATTTCTGTGGACTTCTGTGTTCTTATCACAACCCATTCAGTGAAGGAAGTTTTGTTACTACTCTTTAGGACCACATGATAATAGAGTACTTGCTCATGATTTAAAGCTTAGTGAAAAGTGAAAGACTTCTTTCAATAGAGAAAAATTTTAAAGATTTACTTTTTAAATATTTTTTTGTGGCAAACCTTCTTTCTAAATAGAGGTAAACAGCTTAAAAAAAATCTTCGATAAGCTATATTAGAAGCAGATCTTGTACCTGTAGTTGATTCATTAAGGAAATGCTCCCAGGAGAAGCTAATAAAGGAGTAGGAAAAGCAGAAGAGAGAAGAAGCCAAGCAAGAATGCAGTTTCAGATCAAGTCCCACACTCAGCCTCATCCTGGGGGCGAAACTTGCCCTTGTGGACAGGAGGCTCTAGAGCCAGCTCAAAGGTAATCATCTGGACTAAACTGAAGGTGGAAGAAGTTATTAGCAAAGCCTGGAAAAGCTGAAGGATGGATACACAGAGTGATTCAAAGGGATCAGAAACGGGTGCCAATAGAGTTTTCTACAGAAACTAACTTCAGACACTAGCCACATCACTCTGTTTTTATACAATTGCCATAAATTAGCAAATAAAATACACAGATACCTACTTAAGTTTGAATTTCAGATCAACAATGAAGAATTTTTTAGTTTCAGTATGTGCCAGGCATTTTATATATATATTTATATATATATATTTTATATATCTATTTATATATATATATATAAAATATATAATATTATATATATAAAATATAATATATATAATATATATATTTTTTAACTAAATGAAAGAGACTTCAGTAGTTAGGAAAGTCAGGTTTGTTTCTTAGATCACCAGATATCCCATATTAACTTTGAATCAGTTTGAAAGTATACTCTTGTTCTGGTTGTACAATCTCAAAAATATCAGGATTAAAACCAAAGAAGAATTCAAATATTCCACTCATTTATTAATTCCCCTACCTATCCCATAAATATTTACTGAGTGCTAACTATAAGACAGTGCTGTGTGCTGGAAATATAAGAAAGGAAAGTCAGACACTATGTCTATCCTAATGGAGCTAAACCTTTTCAAATATTCATAGGTATTTAAATTTCCATAGATATCTGGCATCCTGTAAACATATACTGGATCTTAAACAAACATTGCTTATGTGACCAACATTATTTTTCTTAAAATCCTTATTTGCATTCATTTGGAAGTAATAGGTAGAAGGGAATATCACTATTCACATATTCAACACATTTGATTCTATGTCTCATTTGATTCTCATTTGACATGTATTAATTACTTAATCTAATTTTACTGATTAAAGAAATAACAGAAGTTAATTCCCAGATGTGTGCTAGGCACAACTCTCTAGGTATAATGTGTTTGGTTTTTGGAAAAGGCTTATCGAGAGCAAGCCACAAGTGTATCATATTTTAATAAAACAACAAATAACTTGTTCAGAGTATGAGAGTATTGTCAGAAACAGTCTTCTACTAAAATGGTTAGCAAAAAATCAGAAATGTTTTCAAAATATTGTACTCTGTTTTTTAAATTATGAATAATCTACACCACCACCACCACCATCCCAGTGGCTTTTTAAGCTATTCTCCTGGTGTCCCTGAGTGTACTATTATTATTTTTAGTTAGAATCAATAGCACGCATTTCCTCAGAGATAACAGACTTTTGTTATGTTGCCAATTCAAGTCCTCAGTTCCCTAATTTCTTTCAAAAGTACAATATTGTTTAATTTGCTGTCATAGAAAGATGCTGCAGCCACTGTAGGCCTACTTAGCAATAACTGGGAAAGACATTATTTTTAAGAAGCTTTGCAAACAAAGCACAAAATATAGATGAACCTTACTGTGTTCTCTATTTTAATTAATCTGAAAATTGCTTCAATGTGACACTTAGCTTCTTTTCCAAAACTTAAAAGAAGAAAAAAAAAACAGAGGAATAAAACAAACAATCAAATTTAGCAGAAGAATAATCACAAATATCTACATAGGAAAACCTAATGGAGATTTTTAAAGTTTAGTCCTCTAATTTCTGTATGGTATTTCTAAACTTCATTTTGTCCTTCAGAATATTTAAGGAGACAAAGTTTGGTAAGGAACAAATGTCACCACAAACAATTGGCAGTGCTCCAGCAGAATACAGATTAGAGATTCTGACTAAAGCTTAGTGAAGGTTTTCTATACATTTGTCAAAGTACAAGTAAAGCTAAAAATGTCAGTCAGTGAGTTTCCTGATTGCTGACCTAATACCTTTAAGCAGCACCCCAGTTTCTCTGTGTCCTATCCACAGCAGAAAGACAAGAGAATCCTATGGTCCCTGACTGGTGACAAAGATTCTCTCCTTGAGCAAATGCTACTCAGGCTCCTCTGAACTGTCTTCTCACTAGGCCCTGATTTTGGATTTTCTAATTTTAGCAAGAATCCTGGATTTTTTGGTTTAGTCAAAGTCCTTCTCCCTCTCAATACAAACTACCCTTCATATCTGATCGGGTTCCTCACACTCACAGGTGCCCCAGGTGATGTCTGACCACCCTAGCTTAGGTGTCCCAGGTGATGTCTGACCATCCTAGCTTAGGTGCCCCAGGTGATGTCTGACCATCCTAGCTTAGGTGCCCCAGGTGATGTCTGACCATCCTAGCTTAGGTACCCCAGGTGATGTCTGACCATCCTAGCTTAGGTACCCCAAGTGATGTCTGACCATCCTAGCTTAGGTGCCCCAGGTGATGTCTGACCATCCTAGCTTATCTTCAGCCAGACTTTTGTTAAGTCAGGTTAGGTAGAATTCTCCCTTACTTCTTATGTTTCCTCTTAGTTTTCCATCCAATGGCTCCTATCTAGCTTCTTGGCTATAAATTCCCACTTTTACTTGTTTATTCAGAGATGAGCCCAATCTCTCTCCCATACTGTGAAACCCTACTGCAAAGGTCCCTACATCATGGTGATGATCTTGAATAGTCAGCCGTACTGTTCTTTAACAAGTATTATGAATAATTTTTTAACATTGGCTACAGTCTAATGGAAGCCATCACTATGAAGAACTCCAAAGAAATTCTCTTCTCATGAAGATAAAATGAATATCCTTAAGCAATCAACAAACAGTTCTAAGGTATTTATCCAGGGAATTGCATAATATCCCTAAGTATATTCCAGTGGATACTAGTACCAAGAACTCTAATAGGTATTATATGAAAAAAAAGAAAAATCCCAAGGTCAAATGTTTGAGACAACTGAAGAGTAATTAGAAGGACTATTCCCCCCACTGAGTAAGGGTCTTTTCACATGCTAATGAGTACTGTGAACCTCCAAAGGTAGAGTACCTATGCAGTTTTCTAATTTTTCTTCAAGTCCAGTGTTCTTTTTCCATATAGCACATTGAGGTCATCACTGTTGTTCAGAAAACACTCATCTCTGTGTTCTCCCATGGCACCCACCAAGGAAATTTAAATTTTAAGCAAAGGGTCAAGGCCCTGAACCAAGGGAGTGAAATGCTGAAGGTTAGATTTCACTAGGTAGACAAACAATAGATGTGGAAGATTTTAAGGAGTTATTTAGACTTCACAGGGCTTCTGGAGACACAACTACACCAAAAATTACGAACAGCAATGCTGGTACATTCAGAGAAAAACAGTATTTCTTAGCCTAAGCCTTCAGATGTAAAAGCTGCTTTTCAGAATTTCCTCTTATCTTCAAATTATACTTTTTCAAATTGTAAGGAATCACCTTTAATTTATTTTCTCCTAGGACTGAGACTTAATCATCTAGGAACAAAAGGGAATAGCTGTTAAAACTATCATATGCAAATATACTCTTTAGAAAAGAGACCAGCTATTCTGCTACAACAGCCACATGGTAAAATTCAAAATTTGCAAAGTGTTCTCTGCATCCAAAGCACATGCAAATGAATATTCCCTTGAGGTCAAGCCAATCCATTTCCTTATTCCAAAAATGTCCAATGAAACAGGTCATTTCATTTTAAATGTTGAGTATAATCCCTTATTATTCACACACTCTATTGTACAAATTTGCTACATGGAATATTCATTTCCAAAGACTAAGTTGTTTCTTACACAGTCAACAGTAGCACCATTAAGAATGTAAAAATCTGTTTTTTTAAAAAATCAGTTTTTAAAAAAAATCAGATATATTCAGTACTTCAGTGCTAACTGGAAGGAGAAATATCCTCTCAACTAGTATGCATTCTGTTTTCTCTTTCTTTGTGTTTATTATTAATCTGTCAGTCTCTGTGGGTTTTTTGTTATTTAAGAGGGGAGGAAAGAGTGCTGTCAGTTTCAAAACAGTCTGCTACTGACACACTAGAAAGAGATTTAATTATTCTGGCATAAAAAGCTAGGAAAGCAAAATAAATACATTTAATACAGACAGACCCTCACCTACCCTAATTGCGTATGTACTATAAGGGCTTTCAAATAATAAGTCCTTAAATAATAAATTGATATGGGAAAGAATAATGATACCCAGGTGTGAAACCTTAATCTGAGGGCTGAGCTGCATACTCAATGGCATAATTGCCTCTATTACCACATTCTGGCTTAACATAAGGGTTTGAGTCATGGAAACTGGATAAAAATGAATGACAAACTATGTTCAAATCAGAAGATCATACAATAGAGACCAGGTATCTAAATAACTACTTGAAATGTAAAAGCAAGGTTCAGTTTTATATGAAACATTCCCTTTAGACGTGCTGCACTCAGTTAAAACCACACAAGTATGGGTTAGGAAACTATTCCATTAAGGACTTGTGTTCTTAGTCAAAAATCCTCACGTAAGAAACTTCTTTTATTTCCAAATAACACCTCAACCTACTATACCATAACTAAATTCTGTTATTTAAAAAGACCCTCCTCTGTCCCATATCAAGGTCTCTCACTATAGGCTTCCTAATACACTCATTTGTGTTTATCTTCTATTTTGTATATTCATGAAGTAACTTATCTAAATGGCTAACATCTGACCTATAATCAATGATATTTCTGGAGTTCACATTTCTTCACTCCAAAAATAGACACTATTTGAAAAAAAGAAAGATTCAATCTAGTGCCAACATCTTTTGAATATGTTCTTATGATTTTTCTTTTTAGTGTAAGAATTTAAAAATAGGATATTTCACCAGTCCACAATTCTGAAATCCAAAAAGATCTGAAAATTGAAAGTTTTTCATAATGCATTTGGCAGCAAAATCTGATTATTCCTACATTTCATTGAAGAGGTATTAATGTATTTTATTAAGTGATATTACAAACCAAACTTTCTGCTGATATTACAAAATATATGGTGTGTGCTGATGAAGACTCTTCTTGAAAAAACTTTATTCGGCCTCCTTTGAACCCTCTTCTCAAGTAGGCCCTGGCCTTTGGGCTTCAATGCTCCTTTTAGCGTCACCCTTTTAGCAAGAGTCCTGCTAAATCAATTTAGGAAGAATCCTCCATCCTTGATACCACATTACTCTCAGTATTTGATCAAATTCCTCATTCCCACCCTTGGTATCTGATGACCCTGGCCTGCCTGCAGCAAGAATCCTGTTAAGTCAGTTCAGCCAGAATCTCCCCTTACCCTTGAGGTTTCTTCTTAGGGGTTTTCCATTCACTAACCTTCACCTTGCTCCTGATTACAAATTCCCATTTGTCTCTGCAGTATTTCGAACTAAGCTCAGTTCTATACTGAGGACTCTCCTCCTATATTGCAATAGGTCCTGAATAACATCTGATTTTACCACTTTAACTATTGCTAGGCTCTGGTTTCCTTTAACAGTGTACCAAGTTATCTTTCTAAAACTCTGAAAAAGTCTTAATTCCAGCATAAAACTGGCCTAAGGATTTCAGAAAAGAGATTGCAATCCTGCTTGTATATATTTACTGAATTGCAATGTGACTTACCTATCAACATATGCAAATAATTGAAAACTATGGCAACTCATGCATTACAAGCAAGACTGCTAGAGTAAATGGGAGAGTTTCCTGAGACATGCTACAGGGGTGTGGCTCACCTGTTTGGTTGTCCCATTGCTCAAAGCCCTTGCAGGAGGAGAAGCATGCAGATGGGCAGGTGCACAAGCTGGAGCAAGTGCTTTGGGCTTTAGCCCTGTGGTAGTGTCTACAGGTGAGTACCTGCAACCCCAATGTTACTATGCTCTTTCAGCTTTGTCATCCACAGACAGCTTGAGTGTTGACTAGCTCAATAGATCCTCTGCCTTTTCACAAGGGCAGAGGGCCAGTGTGACAGCTTTCTGTATCTCAGAGTTCGGGTCATATATGGGCTTGAAGGATGAATGTGACGTTCTACTGAGTGGCGGAGGTGGCTTTCAGTGAGATGGATGGGGAGCTGGAGGTGGGGGATGGAGTGGGAAGGTGATCTTCCCCTGTAGTTGGGCTGCCCATTGGCCGGACTCCTCTCCGACTGCCTCCAGATGGGCTCATCTCAGCATTTAGGCGTTCCTCCTTGATATGGTTTGGCTCAGTATCCCCACCCAAATCTCATCTTGAATTGTACTCCTATAATTCCCACATGTTATGGGAGGGACCTGGTGGGAGATAATTGAATTATGGGGATGATTTCTCCCATACTGTTCTTATGGTAGTGAATAAGTCTCATGAGAACTGATGGTTTGATAAGGGGGAAACTTTTTCACTTGGCTCTCATTCTCTTTTTGCCTGCTGCCATCCATGTAAGACATGACTTGCTCCTCCTTGCCTTCTGCCATGACTGTGAGGCTTCCCCAGCCACATGGAACTATAAGTCCAATTAAGCCACTTTCTTCTGTAAACTGCCCAGTCTTCGGTATGTCTTTATCAGCAGTGTGAAATGAACTAATACACTCCTCTTCTCTCTTTCTCTGACATGTTGTTCTACCGTTTGTCTGCTGCTCTAGCTTGCTGGTCTGCTTCTGGAGCCTGGGGTTCAGGGTTTATATGGGTGTAGGATAGAGGGTGTGGTGGGCCAAAAGGAAATGTTTTGGGCATGAAACTAGGAATGCCTGCCCTCATTTAGGGCCATGAGGTTGGTCTTCAGGCTTGAGTGTGGGACCTTTGTCAGGGAACTGCCCTCTTCTAGCCAGCACTTCCCTGTCTCCTGTCAGTATCAACTGCAACCAACTCCTGTGTTGCATATCATTTGATTTGCATCTCATAGCTTGGGTGGCTCTGATATCACTGGTGGATCATTTAGATCAGGCTGATTACTCTATGACAAGGTAACAGTAACAAACATGAGCTTAACATTCTTCCATCATTCAACTTGTATTGTAGCTGTCTAAAAGGTTTTTCTTGTCTGCTGCATAAAAACAGACTATGGTATTGTAGAAGATAAAGCATTTAATAGACATCAGGCCAGCTGGCCATGCCATATAGGAGACAGAGTTTGTCCTTAAATGATCTTGTCCAAAGCTTGTAGGTTAGGGGTTTTTCAAAGACAATTTTGGGGTGGTTGGGATATCCAGGTAATGAGTACTTGCTGCTGATTGGTTGGAACAGAGATGAAATTACAATCAAAGCTGTCCTTCTGTGAGCTGAATGGCTTCTGGGTGGGGCCACTGGTGTGGGGTTGGGAGGTCCAGATAGAACCATGGGTGTCAGACATGCAAAAAATACCTGAAAAGATCTCTATAAAGGCCAATCTTGGGTTCTACAATAGTAATATTATTCGCAGGAGTAACTGAAGACGTTTCATATCTTATAACCTCTGGAATAATGGCTGACAATTGTTTATGTCTGGGCCTTAGCAACAGCACTCAGGCTCCTCTCCTCCTGCAAGCCTGAAGGCCTCCCATTAACTTGACAAAAGGAGTTGAATTTGGGGAAATGCTTATGATAATTTAAACTATAGGTTAAATGTCTTCCAAAGTTAGCTCAGCCAAATAGCCCAGAAATAATTAAGAGAAAAGCAAGATGGGTAATAGGTTTGCTCAGATGTCTTTCACTGACATAATTTTCCATTGATATAATGTTTGCAAAGATGGTTTCAGCACAATTTAAAAAAAAAAATCTTTAAAACTGTGTATTAATTCCATTTTGGGTATTTTCAATATTCAGACTTTCAGATAAATAATCCTCCACTAGGTATATAGGTATATTTGTACTGAACATAACTAAACACAAGAAGTGTAAGACTGTTATTTACGGTGTGAACCTAGAAGCAGAATTTTTATTTTGATCTTACATTTATCTAATAGTGTAGCTATTAGTAGCTATTAGTGTATCTAATAGTAGGTAGCTAGCCAGGCAAGGGCAGGGTAGAGGAGAACCCCTGCTCCACCAAGAATATCAGGCAACCAACAGGTGATGGTCAGGAAGTTGTTTCACTGTTGCTCTAAAATAATAATCAGTCACAGCTAGTGCCAGGGAAACGCCATCCCCCATCAGACAGAAAAAAAAAAATAACCTGAAATCAGCAGCTTCCTAATAAGATCTCAGGAGTTGGGCAAGTGGGCTCAAACATGTACACTAAAAGGCAAAATGGTGGAGCTTAACTAGTATATACTTTCCAGGAACATTTGACTGGAAAGAGGACACCTCAACTGAGCATGTGTACAACTCCAGTAAACACACTGCACATGTGGACAGCCCATCCCAAGGGAAGAATCATTGAGGATAGGGATGCAAGACCCTGGAAGTATGCCAATGTATAAAGTCCCAACTCAAAGGTCAAATGGAGCACTTGATCTCTCAAATTGCCAGCTTGGCCCTCTTCCAAGTGTACTTTACTTCCTCTTGTTATTGCTCTAAGCTTTTTAATGAACTTTCACTCCTGCTCTAAAACTTGCTTCCACCTCTCACTCTGCCTTATACCCCTCAGTCAAATTCTTTCTGAGGAGGCAAGAACTGAGGTTGCTGCACACTCATATGGATTCACTGTTGCTAACAGTAGTCAGGTTTTTTTTTACTTTAAACATGTATTACTTTTATAATTAAAAAATAATTGCTTGTACAGTCATGTATGGCATAATGATGTTTTGGTCAATAACCAATCAAATATATGATGGTTGTCCCATAAAATATAATAGTATATTTTTACTATATCTTTTCTATGTTTAGATATGTTTAGCACAAATACTTACAATTGTGTTACAATTGCCTGCAGTATTCAGTACAATAGCATGCTGTACAGGCTTGTAGCCTAGGAGTAACAGGCTACACCATGATAGCCTAGGTGTGTAGTAGGTTATACCATCTAGATTTGTATAAGTGCACTCTGTGATGTTCACACCTAACAATACATTTGTCAGATGGGACCCCAATGTTAACTGACACATTACAATATTTTAAAGTTTAAATTTTAAAATTTAAATGCTACCATACTGCACTTTATGGTATAGATGTAGACATTCTGCTCAGTCATCCTATGGAGGGCTTTTTCAAATATGTCTGATTACTGCTGAACTTTTCTCTTCCCTTTCTCTCATTCTCACAACATTTGAAGTTCCTCTTACATGAAACCTGTGTGATTTCCTCCCTGGAGAGCATGCAACAGATACTCTCCAGAACCATACACAGAAAAAAGTGTCCTTCCCCACATCATTCAAATACTGTTTCAATATAACCAACATCAAGATAAAGTGAACAATGCTCAAATAGAGTAGAGTCAGAGACTTCTATCTTTGAAGGCCAAGACAAAGTCATTGCACATTTTCAGAATCATTTCAGAATAAGTTAAATGAAATTTAACAACTACAGATATCTTACCCTCTTCTATGGAATCATAATCCAGAGTGCATCTTTGGCTGAGAGTTATCTACATGAAGTTTGTCAATGTTTAATAGAGTGACACACAAGCATATGAGAAGAGTTTCCTTCCTTTCCTAGCCTCAGCTCCAAAAGTAAAACCACAAAAATTCTCTAAATGAATTTATGTCAGTCTAGCCTGGACAATATGAGCTAATGTTCTATACCTAGAACAAGTACCTGTATTTTTGACAGAAATATATAGCAAACATACTGAAATTTTGTTACATGTTTCCATTTGTATTAGTCTGTTCTCATGCTGCTAATAAAGACATACCTCAGAGTGGGTAATTTATAAAGGAAAGAGGTTTAGTGGACTCACAGTTCCACTTGGCTGTGGAAGCCTTACAATCATGGCAGAAGATGAAGGAAGAGCAAAGGGACATCTTACATAGTGGAAGTCGAGAGAGCATGAGCAGGGGAACACCCCTTTATAAAAGCATCAGATCTCATTAGACTTATTCACAATCATGAGAAAAGCACAGAAAAGGCCTGCCCCCATGATTCAATTACCTTGCCCTGTGTCCCTCTCGTAACATGTGGGAATTATGAGAGCTACAATTCAAGATGAGATTTGGGTGGGGACACAGTCAAACCATATCATTCCACCCCTGGCCTCTCGAAAATCTCATGCCCTTATATTTCAAAACACAATCATGCTTTCCCAATAGTCCCCAAAGTCTTAACTTATTTTGGCATAACTCAAAAGTCCACAGTCCAAAATCTCATCTGAAACAAGGCAAGCCTCTTCTGCCTATGAGCCAGTAAAATCAAAAGCAAGTTAGTTAATTTCTAGAAACAATGAAGGTAGAAGCTTTGGACTTATCCAAAACCAAGTGGCTACAGGGCCCATGCAAGTCCAAAATTCAATGTGCAGTCAAATCTTAAAGCTCCAAAATGATCTCCTTGGACTCCATGTCTCACATCCAGGTCATGCTCATGCAAGAGGTAGGCTCCCATGGCCTTAGGCAGCTACAGCCCCACTCCTGGCTGCTTTCACAAGCTGGCATTGACTGTCTGCAGCTTTCTCAGGCACACAATGCAAGCTATTGATGGATCCACCATTCTGGGGTCTGAAGGATGTTTGCCATCTTCTCACAGCCCCAGTAGGCAGTGACCCAGTGGGGACTTTGTATGTGGGCTCCAGCCCTACATTTCCCTTCCATATTGCCCTAACAGAGGTTCTCCATGAGGTCCCTGCCCCTGCAGCAAACTTCTGCCTGGACATCCAGGCATTTCCATATATCTTCTGAAATCTAGGCAGAGATTCCCAAACTTCAATTCTTGACTTCTGTGCATCTGTAATCTCAATACTATGTGGAAGCTGCCAAGGCTTGGGGCTTGTACCCTCTGAAGCCATGGCCTGAGGTGTACCTTGGCCCCTTTTAACAAAGGCTGGAGCAGCTGGGACACAGGGCACCAAGTCCCTATAAGATGCACACAGCAGGGGGGTACAGAGCCTGGCCCACACAACCATTTTTTTCTTTTAGGCCTCCAAACCTGGCATGGGAGGGGCTGCTACAAAGGTCTCTGACATGCCCTGGAGACATTTTCCTCATTGTCTTGACTATTAACATTTGGCTCCTCTTTTCTTATGCAAATTTCTGCAGCTGGCTTGAATTTCTCCCCATAAAATAGGTTTTTCTTTTCTACTGCATTGTCAGCCTTCAAGGTTTTTCAAACTTTTATGCTCTGCTTCTTCTGGAACACTTTTCAGCTTAAAAATTTCCTCTACCAGATACTTCAAATCATCTCTCTCAGAGAAGCTCAAAGTTCCACAGATCTCTAGGGCAGGAGCAAAATGCTGCCAGTCTGTTTGTTAAAACACAGCAAGAGTAACATTTATTCCAGTTCCCCCAAAATTTTAAAATCAGCTGGGTGTGGTGGTGTGTGCCTATGGTCCCAGCTACTCAAAAGGCTAAGGTGAGAGGATCATTTGAGATCCTTATCTCCACCCGAGACCACTTCAACCTCATTGTCCGTATCACTATCACCATTTTGGTCAAAGCCATGTAACAAGTCTTTATGAAGTTCCAAACTTTCCCACAACTTCCTTCTTTTCTTTATGTACACTTATTCCTTAGATAATTTCATTTAGTTTTTGACTTTATAAATCAATATGCTGGATGCTTTCAAATGGGTATCTTTGCCACAGACCTCTTACCTAAACTCCAGACTTCTGTATCCAACTACCTTCTAAATATCACAATGTGAGAGCAAGCAATCATCTCAAATTTAACATGTCAAGAAGTGATTTTTTGTTTTACCCGTGTCAATAAATTTATCTAATAATTTATACCAAAAACTCTGTAACTTGCCTTGAATTCTCTGACAACTCATAACAAAAATATTTTTAAACGGTGTTGTACTTACCTTTTAATTGTGTCCAAAACATAGAAAGAAATCTTTTATGACCTGGCCAACCCACCATCAACTGTCACTAGATTATTTTTATGGCTTCCTAATTGGTCCACTGCTTTCATTCCTGTTCCTCTGCATTCTAATCTTCTCATAGGAGCTAGAGGGATACTTTAAAAAGTAAATCTGACAATGTCTTGCCACACTAAAAAATGGCTTCTCACCATCTTTCCGTGAGAACACAGGGACACGGAGCCTGCAGGCCTTACCTCAGCCTTCAATGCCCAACATGAGCTTTACCCTTTTCACTTCTCTGGGCTCATCTTCCGCCATTCTCTTTTAAGTACATTCCACCACAGTTCAAATCAATGTCTTCACTACTTCTCAAACATATCAAAGCACATTCTGATCTCAGGGCCTTCACACTCAGCTATTTCTTCTGCCTCGGAATCCTTCCTTGTCTTCCAGATATTAGCATGGCTCATTCACTCTCCTCATTTAAGTCTCAAATTCCACTTTACTAGAAAGAACTTCTTTATCCACTTTACTCTAAATAAACGCCACATTCAGTAACATCATACAACAACTAAATCAAGCTCAGTCAAAGGCCACTTCTGTGATCACCCTCCAGCACATTCATTACTCTCCATTCCCTTATTCTTACCTTTCTTCCTAAAATGTATCCATTCATAATACTATACTACATATTAATTTGTATATTTATTCATTGTGTCTCTTCTACCACCACTCCTCAGAATGTAAACTCCTTGAAGTCAGGAGATTATGATTTGTTTTGTTCACTGCTATAATACCAGCACCTAGAAGATTATCTTCTTGACAAATATTTTAATGAAGGAATTAATGAATACACAATTAAGATAGTTATCTCCAAGTTGTTGGAAAATATAAAACCCCAAGAGATCAAAGCAGCAGACTATCCTAACAGTCAACCTAAGTTAAAACAAAGAGGAGTCATAATGCTTGCTCATTTTGGACAAAAATACACTTTAATTTACTAGAAATTTAAGAAATAAAAAAAGCAATATAAGATGAAAATTGGACTGAGATTTAGAAAACTTAGGTGAATATCCTGACTGAGATTCAAACATGTTTTATGATCCTATAAAAACGGAGAGTCAGAGAAATACTCTTTTCATATAAAACCTGAGATCCCACTATTCCCATAAAATGATTTTCCTTTTTAAAGAACACACATGGAATTAATAGACAATGGCTATTGTTCTTAAACGAAGTATGCCAAGATCTCTGTGTCCCTTCCAAGAGAAAGGTTACATGTAATGCCTACAAATCCGCCCATCAAATGGCACCTCATTGCCTTACAAATCTTACTTGCTTGTTTTATAAGCTTCTGTAAAAGATTATGAGAAATTTTTCCATCAGTGTCTCAAACTGAAAAAAAGGAGTAAGAGATGGGTAAAACAAGAGTACAGAAGAGGAGGAGGAAAGGAGAAAGAGGAGGTATGAGAAAAAGAAAAGGAGAAGAAACAGGAGGAATGGAAGGCATAGGAGGAGGAGAAGAAAAACAAAGATAACTGATAATCACAGGTGGAAATACTACTCTCCAAAGCCAATTTAAACCATTATACAGTGACCTTGTAGGGTTGGAAGAAAAGCCAAGAACAGAATTTCTTGCTACCTGCCCCATTGCCAAGTGAGCTCACTCTACACTAGCTCTGGGTTCTGAGATAGTTCCTTTGGGTGAAGAACCTCACCTTCAGGTAGAGAGCAGGATGATCACACCGGTGTATCAGTGCAATGGGGAGGTATTAACAGGCTCAATCTCATGATGTCCTATAGCTTAAAGATCGTTGCCATCAAATAATCACAGTATGATCTTGTTCAGAGAAAAGAAAGAGACCCATACAGGCAGAACAAAGCAAGCTACTTTATAAAACATAATTTTCTATCTTTTAGAAAGAAGAAAAATAGGGAAGGAAGTGTGCCTCCCTATTTTTTCTAATTTTTTAAATTATATTTTTATCATTTCTTATCTATAACTGGTATTCTGGAGTATTATTTCTTAAGTTATAATTTGTGGAATGCTGTATATAGCAGGTTTTAGTAGGTTTTCTTCATAAAATAGCATTTCATGGTAAAAATAAGTTTGGGAAACATTGAGATAACTGTGGTTTAACATTTTTATTTCTGGTAGGACTTCTCTTTACTACTATGCTAATGAACTTTATGAATCTCCAAATGGAGAACTCTTCACAGTACACAGTGCTTCCAAATTTTATCAAGCACTTTTATTTTTAAATGCTGCTATAACTGATTAAAGATACTGAATACATAATAAGTGCTTTATCTTTTCCTTCCTGAAAGTCATTTAAATTATTGTAAAAGAAAAAAATGAGATTAAACCCTCAACAATAAACAAAATTGATGGGCCAATACTGAGTAAGAGTTCTCAACAAACGTATAGAATAATCAAAGAGGTCCCAGGAATAGGAAAAGAGGAAAGGAGAAGCTACAAGCTGGACAATGTACGAAGAGGGATCCAGTGGAGAATACTGTCCACTGATCCAAAAGAACCAGAAAGAGGCTTGGGACTCAGGAGATTATATACCATGTGGTCACGGAGGGGTAAGTGATCACAGAAGCAAAATACAGAATTGAAATAGAAGATTAATTGGAAGTCTATATGAAATTGTCAACAGCTCCATCCTTCCCATTCCCACAATACAAAATAATTTGAGTTCAACATCAAATAGTTGTAGGTCTTCTCTAAAGATATGATGACAGACAAGATCTCCACATTCATTCATAAGAAGGAGGCCCAATGCATAAGTTTTCTGCCAGACCATTCACTCCAAAAAGAATATAGATATTCTCAACAATGTATTCAAATTTGCTGATAATCTTTTACCATCTCACTCTTAAATATGAACTGATAATCATGGATGCTTAGAAACACAAGGAAAGCTCTTAAGAGATGAAGCAGAAACAGGCAACTTAAAAATTAAAGATAGTTCCGGGTTTTTTTAAGAAGTTGAATTTGCATCCTTGGAGAGATTTGAAAACTGCATTAGAAAAACATGATTAGTAGTCTAAGAAAAAGAAATAGTCATGGAAGAAGAAAGAAAGTATGCTTTCAAATAAAGAACATAATTGCTAAAGAATAGTAAAAATAAATCACTAAGGATATAGAACAAAAGGGATTTTAAAAATTAGAGAAAATATAAACAAATTAGAGTTTGTAGTCCAAGAGTCTAAAATTCAAATGGTAGGAGTCACAGAATAAGAGTACAGAGAAAATGAGTGAGAATATCAGTAAGCACTCAATCAAAATACGTTCCCAGAATTTAAGGACTCAACTCTTCAATCAAGCCCAGCACAACAAAAGATATCCATTTCCTCATATCACCATGAAATTTCCAAACATTAAAAATAAGAAAAGCTTTAAAGGTTCCAGAGAGAAAATACAACATACAAAAGAATGAAAATCAGACTGCCATCAGACTTCTCATCTAAAATAACATATGGTACAATAGCTTTTGATTTCTGAGTAAAAATTATTTTAAGACTAAAAATCTACCACCAGCCAAATTATCATGCAATGAGATGATAGTAAAGTAATCATCTCACAGGTTTGAGAAAACTTAATGTCTTGGACAACACTTTGCTTTCCTGGAAATTTCAGATCCTTTATTCTCAGATTCCAAAAAACAAGGTTTTAGAATTCTTTTTTTTTTTTTAATTTGGAGAAAGTACTTGATGTCAACATAATGTGTTTCCCTTTGTGTTGTATGTTTTATTCCTTCAGTATAATTTTCTATTCACTCTTCCATGTGCCCATCAATCCATTTATCCGGCAATACATACTGACTGTGTGCTATATGCTAGGCATTGCACTAGTTGCTACAAGGTACAGATAATTAAGCCATAGTGCCTGCCTCAAGAGAACTTGCTGTCGATGACTGTGAAAGACATAGAAACATATAATTACAATCTCCTTGAGATAAGTGCCATGGGAGATAAGATGAAGTGACACACAGTACAGTGGGAGTATCAGTTCTATTACATAAAAATCTTCTAATATTCTTCCTGGTCTATCTTAATTTCCTTAATTTACAGTCATTTACTTATTTTAAGTTGTTACACCCCATGTACTTGTAGCACTCTTTCTTCTATTTTCATGATCAAGTCTAATGCTTCCCAAACATGATACTTGGAGTGCGAGGACACACTACTACTATCCTCCTTTATAATAGATTCATTATGCTGAATCAATAAATGTTGAGTTCAACACCTTTTAAAATCAGAAGACCATTCGTATTACCATAATAAAATTGCTTCTAAGGGACTTATGAGAAATATAGCATCTAAATTTTTGACCTTGTGCTATGCTTCCCTTCAAATACTCATGTGGGTAAAAACATGGTTTAAAATGTATTTGAAACTAAAATGCAGTTTTTAGAATCAAATGTATATAATAGTTTCAAGTGGCAACTAGTGCTGGTAGTTTTTTGTTGTTGTTGTTAAACTAATTATGCCTATTTTTACTGCTATCATTCTGGCTATCAAATATCTTTCTATTAGAAATCACATTCCCAGAGAGCCATATTCTACCCAGAGGTGTTTCTTTGCTCTGTTTGTGAGCTGGAAAGGAAAACAGTGCAGTAAAATTATTTTCAAGAGATTAATCATAATGTCAAGAATACAGATGAGATTTGATCATTGACTTAGAATTCTGTCCACTAGATCATACCCTTATTAATAACCTATTTTTCTTCACTGTGAATATCTACCAGCTGAGGTCACACAGCAACTGGGAAACTTGCTACTCCCTGCTCTCTTTTAGCCTTAAATTAGACCTGTCCAACCCTTGGGACTTTCATAAGGGACATAAATATTTTGTGAGGGCAAGAAGGGCAGCTTTTAGAAATAAATTCTATTTTTTCCTTATTATTTATAGCACTGAATGGTATTTAATTTAAAGCTTAGAAACAATACTTTTGAAATCAGATCCAAAAGTACAATTTCACAGAACAATAAAGTGATTTCAAATAAAATGGCAGCGTTTAAACTTGATTTAACCATTGAAAGCCATAGAATAGGATCATGTGGTAGTCTGGTGCACTGTGGGTTGGGATAAGAGAAGGCATTGGCATTGGGAGTCTAGACACAATGTGGTACATTTGAATGGGAATGCTGGAATGTAGTCAATGTATTGCACTTTGAGTTTTTTACACAAAATTAAGGTTGTAACGATTTTATTTGTATTAAGCAAAACACACACACACAAAGATAAAATGTAAGTTTTCTAAAATAATTTAAACATTAAAGAACAATACTTCTCAAAGTCTAATGCTGGAGTTCTGGTCTATTGTATCAGAATTACTTGTGTGATTTGTTAAAAGTACAGATTCTTGGGCCTCCCATCTAGTAATTAGAATCTCTGAGAACATGCATTTTAATAAGTATTCCTAATGAATTTTCTGTACACTAAAATTTAAGAATCACAGAAAAAATAAAAGTTGAAGGATAGAAATTGACAGGCAAGGAAAGAAATTGGCAGGCAACTGAATACAACATCACACACACAAAAAAAATCTCCTGACAGGCCAACAGCCTATATGCAATTAGGGGATTGTAAACATCAATTAAGAGGGAGCCTAATGTCCATAGAAACAAAAATAAGCAAATAAACCGTTAGGAATGATGAAGGGAATGAAGAGTTAAATGGGTGAAGCTGACAGTGGCAAGCAGGGGGTAGAATGAATGAACATTACAGAACCTCCTATGAAAAAAGGTGGATTCAGATGTCTGAGGATATTCCTGTAGGCCACTATACAGTTGGCTTCCTTGACAATAAAAATATTTCTGAGATGTCAATATCGTCTCAAAACCTCAGGTCCCTAACAACTGAAAGCCACCACTACTCAAGGAAGTGGACTGAATAGTTAAAACAAAAATCTCCCTCTCATCTTCAAAACAACAAGTGTGGCCCAAGCACTATATTCTGGCTCAAATGGACATCAAGACAGCAAGGCAAGCATTCTATTGTCCTCTCTGCTATTTTCTGCTCAAACTGGTTACCACCTTTTCAATGTGGGTGCAAAGCTTAAAATTAGGCAAATAAAAGAGCTTGAAGTCAAATTAGTACAACAACTAAAAAAATAAGGGAAGCCTGTATAAACGCACATTTTATAAGGCTTTCAACATTCAAGTCTACAGAAGAATAAAAAGGGAAAGTAGATTTTTTAATTGTGTTGTGGTGGGAAAAGGGGCTATTTAAAATTTTCAATTAGACAGCAGGAAGATAAAAACAAACTTGAGCCCTGAAAAATTTCAGGGTGACAGGTACAATCTCTAAGCATTTAAGATGTATTAAAATATACTTTTTATGGTAGTTGCTCCTTATCCACAGAGGATATGTTCCAAGATACCTAGTGGATGCCTGAAATGGCAGATAGTACCGAATCCTATCTATACTAGGTTCATTCCTATACATACAAACCTATAATAAAGTTTTATATAAATAAGGTGCCATCCAAGATTAACAACAATAACTAATAATAAAGTAGAACAATTATAACAACATGCCAGCAACATGACTCTTGCACTTTGTGGCCATTACGAAGTAAAACAAAGGTGACTTGAACAGAAGCACTTTGATAACCATGACAGCCACTTTGATAACAGAGATAGCTACTAAGTGCATTAACAGGCAGGAGGGTCTTCATCACAGATACACCGGACAAAGAAAGAGATGACTCACATCCTGGATGGGATGGAGCAGGCTGGAAGATTTCATCACACTACTCAGAACAGCATGCAATTTAAAACTTAGGAACTGTTTATTTCTGAAATTTTCCATTTAATATTTTCAGACCACAGTGGACTGCTGGTAACTGAAACCAGAGTAAGCAAAACCATGAATAAGAGGGGAATAATGTCTTCCTAGTTGGTTTATAAACAATGTCCCAAGTTTGCTTCAATAATGGAATGCAACCCTCTTGGAGATCTTCAATGGCCCAGGAAACAGAGCCTCCATTCCAGGCTGAGAGTAAGCATTACTAATCAATAATAACTTCCTCACACTGAGCACAATGGCACCTCTAAAACTTGCTCAGCAGACACATGAAACAGACACACGAAATAACTTTTGCAAGTCTAGCTAGAATGCTGCCACTTTTTCAGCTTTTCTTTTAACGGGGCTCATATTTCTCTATAAACTGGACAAAAGCTGGGAAACTTGAGCACTGGGTCCCATTATTAAAGATTCCAATTTTCCTTTAGCGCCTGTCAGGATGCTACAGTTCTCCTGCCCTGGCAGGTGTTCCTGACTCTACTGTGGGTACTTATAGAAAAGCTGACTTCCTTCCCTCTCCATCATGATGTTTTTTTCTGCAGAGAACACTCACTTCTCTTAAGTTTGGCAAGAGCTCATACCTACTTAATTTGTGTACCCTCCAATATTTTCCCCTGTGTCTGTAGATAATACAACACAGTCCTTGTGCTTCTATAATCAAGATCATTTTATTTTGTTTCAGGACATGGAAAGAGACTTCATTTTCGTTCTGAAAGTACTTAAATAATATTTCTTTGTAATATTCCACAAGTTAGATTTGAGTATCTAAAAACTATTACATCATATGAGCATGTGCGCTCCAACAGTCTTTTTATTCCCAAAACATGAGGCAATGAAGTAATTCCACCATACTTTCAATCACTAGAGGAAAGCTCTACACAACCGTAAAAAATTCAGCTTTCAGCTGGGTTCCAAATGAGGTTAGAGTCTAACTTCAGAACAACCTGTATCAATCAGCAACATGAACATCTAAGAGCTGCAAATACCTAGTATACAACCAGGTGAAACATGAGGTAGGAACTCGCAACATGGAAAAGCCCACAGATTGAGTGTTGCTTGCAAAGCCGTAAAACAAATTGTAGGTAATAGTCTACTTTGGGTATCCATGCAGCCTTTTGGAAGACATTAGAAATCAGGAGACAGTATTCATACTCCAGCAGTCATTACTTCAGGAGGAATGTTACAGATCTTTTGATATTCAGAATATGTGAGATCTAGAAATATGAATTAATTTACTAAAAGTTACACAGAGAAGAAAGTTCCAATTTCCAGGCTCTTTGGCCACTTCTTTCTCCACTACCAACAATCCAAACAGTCCACCAATTTTTTTGTTGTTGTTTGTTTGTTTTAGAGATAGAATCTCACTCTGTCACCCAGAATGAAGCACAGGGGCACAATCATGGCTCGCTGCAGCCTTGAGCTCCTGGGCTCAAGTGATGCTCCTGCTTCAGACTCTCAAGTGGCTGGGTCTACAGGTGCACAATGCTGTGCCAGGCTAATTTTTTTTTGGAGAGAGAGGGTCTCACTGTTTTGCCTAGGTCAACCCATCAGTTCTTAGCTAAGAATGGATCATATTTGTTCAGTGTTGTAGGGGTATTTTTGTTTCTAAAACAAGTTATTGTGGAATGAATCTTCCTTTCATGTTTGATTCTGAAGAACAAATTAGTCATTTAATGAACAAAAATAAATAGCACTTATTATTTAGATTTTAATGACAATTTAGAAGTAATCAAATAAAGCAGAAAAGTTTGGAATCCATAAATGATACTGACCAAGCCACTGATGCCTCCTTTTTGGCATCTAACTATATAGTTGCAAAACAGTAATTTCTAGAAACTTTTGTAAATAGCTCTTGAAGGAAGAATTGGTGCTGCATATATTTTTCTTTGGTATTTCAGAACATTATACCCAACTCTTTGTAACCCTATGTAAATATGACTGTATTTTACTATTTGCTTTCCTCAATCTCTTTTTTAGTTCTTACTGACAGTGGGAATTTGCCTCTGGATAATGCATAGTTTGTCCTATTTTATTTCTTTCTGAAAATATATATCCACTATTATAATTTTTAAAACAATAACAGACTTCTAATCTCTGCTCAGAGACATAAAAAGATAAGAAGAACATCACTGTCAATATTTCAATGAAAAAAAAAAAACAGAGAAACAGCAAATTCATGTTTTGTCTTGAATCTATTAGAATACTAACATCATAGTGGAACCAAGTGACCCAGAATCTAGGGAGAAAGAGGTACCTACAGGGAGACACAAATGAATAGTAACTTACCTGGGTAAGACACAATCAACTACCAGTAATAAGAGTTCAGGTAGACAGAGAGAAAAATTCATGGAGGCCAATAGTAAACTGATGGGAGGGTAAAGCCGGAAGTGGCAGCCAATACAAGGGACATTTTTCCCTTACAAGTCAAATCGAACATTCACAGAAACAATAGGGAGAGTCCTGAAAAAGTCTTCTTCTGATGCAGAACTGGGCAAGGAGAATAGCAGTCACTGGAGGAAGGGCAAGAGAGACCCTTCTCTCCCTTCTTACCTATGGGGGGTGGAGGAAAGCTTTAATCTTTGGAGAAAAGAGCAAAAATGCCATCACATTTAGGGCATTTGTTAAAGCCCACTGCAGCTCAGAAGAAGAGAACAAGAAATAAACTGGGACCTCTAAGGGAAGAGCAGGAACATGTGCAGAGTTCAGAATATTACTGGGGGAGGGGCAGGATTACTGATAAGGTCACACTCCCAAGATACAGGGACACAGTGACTGCCTAAGACTGAGATGTGAACAAAATAACAGAGATACCCTCTCCCCATTCAGTCCCCATTACCAGGCTCAAAAGCAGTGAGACACAAGCAGCACATGCGGAACAGACCTCTCTGAGGCACAGAACAAAGGGAAGACTTGAGGCTGAGGATAGAGAAATCATTGAAAAACACTTCATGACCAAAACGCCAAAAGCATTGGCAACAAAAGCCAAAATAGACAAATGGGACCTAATCGAACTCTACAGCTTTTGCACAGCAAAAGAAACAGTCATTAGAGTGAATCGACAACCAATAGAATGGGAAAAAATGTTTGCAGTCTACCCATCTGACAAAGGGCTCATATCCATAATTTACAAAGAACTAAAACAGATCTACAAGAAAAAAACAAACAAGCCCATTCAAAAGTGGGCAAAGGATATGAACAGACACTTTACAAAAGAAGATATACATGAGGCCAATAAACATATGAAAAAATGCTCATCATCACTGGTCATTAGAGAAATGCAAATCAAAACTACATTGAGATACCATCTCACACCAGTTAGAATGGCGTTCATTAAAAAATCTAGAGACAACAGATGCTGGAGAGGATGTGGAGAAATAGGAACACTTTTACACTGTTGGTGGGAGTGTAAACTAGTTC
>PVKP010006356.1:0-83659 GCA_004027715.1 Plecturocebus donacophilus
GCTTCCATTTCCAGAAATCTCTGACCTGTGGTTCTCTTGCTGCAGACAAATGTGTCTCCACTGGCTAGTCAGTGGTGATTCCTGCCTCTTCCTGGGAGCTCTTGGTGGCCTCTGAGACAATCCCAAGCTGGCTCTGTCTGTTATGACCTCCATTTACTTCTTGGCAGTGCAATGTGGTCACTTCCCAATTGCGCCCCATAGGGCTATACTCAGCCTTTCACCTCTCAATCTCCAGGCATAGTCAAACACCAGTCTGTGGTGTCCCAGCTCCTGGGGACATCAGGTATCCCTGAAGCCACCCTTTCTAGGTTTGAGGTGAGGGCAGCTTGGAAGGCAGGCAGAATTCCAGGGCCACCTGCACTTCTCTCGTAGAAACTGTCTCTTTGCTGCCTGGCCTCTAACGACACGTGGAGGTGGGCAGTCAGCTAAGGGCAGCCAGTGGATTTGCAGCCACCATCTTTGGCATCCCTGCTTAGGTGGCATATGAAATATGTTTTGGAACATGATAGAACAGGTGTTCCTCCACTTAGAATGGGGTTATAACCTGAAAAACCCATCAGAAGTTGAAAATATCATAAGTTAAAAATGCATGTAATACACCTAACCTACAGAACGTTATAGCTTAGCTTAGCCTCCCTGAAACGTGCTGGGAACACTTACATTAGCTTACAGTGGGGCATCGTCAGCTAACATGAAACCTATTTTATAATAAAGTATTGAGTATCTCATATAATTTATTGAATGCTATACTGAAAGTAAAAACCACAGTGGTTGTATGGGTACTCAAATACAGTTTCTGATGAATGCAAATCACTTCCACACTATTGTACAGTTGAAAAATCATAAATAGAACCATTGTAAGTCAGGGACCTTCTTGTGAATCCCCTTCGGAGACTGTCACTGTTTTGCTTTGGGACAGATGTCCTGTTTTACTTCTGCTATACTTCTTGTCTACAGTGCATTTACCACCGCCAGATTAAGACCTTTGAGAGACTTACAAAACTTAAGTCAATATTGAAATTAAAATGGCTTCTGTATAAGTCTTCTAATAATATTATTCTGGATAGTTTCATCAAAGGTCCATCAATCACTTTCTCTTTCTTTCTCCTTTTTTTTTTTTTTTTTTTGGAGATGGAGTCTCACTCTGTTGCCCAGGCTGGAGTGCAGTGGTGTGATCTCAGCTCACTGCAACCTCCGCCTCCCGGGTTCAAGTGATTCTCCTGCCTCAGCCTCCTGAGTAGCTGGGACTACAGGCATACACCACTATGCCCAGCTAATTTTTTTGTTTGTTTGTTTTTTGTTTGTTTTTTAGTAGAGATGGGGTTTCACCGTGTTACCCAGGCTGGTTGCAAACTCCTGAGCTCAGGCAATCCCGCCCACCCCGGCCTCCCAGAGTGCTGGGATTACAGGCCTGATCTATCTTTCTCCTTTTTTCCTTCCCACACTCCATCCCCTTTCCCCTAATTCCCTTCCTGCCTTCATCTTCCTTCTCTCCCTCATCAATATCTCTTTGAGCAGCTGTGCATCGGTTTAATCATAAGCCCACTGAGTTATCAAATGCTGCTCGTTACACTTTAAAAGAGAATAAAACTTCTGAGTACTGAATCAGAGAGTAACTAATGGTCATTTCTATGTACTCTACCCCCAACCTTTTTCTAACCTGTAGCTTTGATTTCCCACTTGGAAGCCTAGGATTCAGGTCATGAGTAGGGGTGAAGACAACAAAACGATGAGAGAGATATGAAACTGTTGTCTGTGAAATATTGTCTATAGACTGAGTGATGTCTTACACATGTAGTTTCTCTTAAAAATATGTTGATGCTGTTGGAATTGTTAAAATTCATAATCATTTCAAATGTTTCTAACCAGAGAGTTGTTTAAAAATGCATTTTAACACACAGCTGCTATTATGTGAGGACCTGCAAAATGCTTTCATGCTGTCAAGGTTCATTCATGTTTGAAATGGTTTTTAAAACTATATGGAGTCTTCTGTAATCTGATATGGGCAATTTTCTTTGTGTAGGTGGTGATTTGAATATAGGGCAAGCTTTATATGTCTTTAGGACATTATTATCTGTTTGCCCTCTGTAGAAATCAATGAGTTGTTTTTGATTTAGAGAAATTCTCTGTCGAGACAAGCTGGGAAATGAAGAAAGCCCAGATGCGTCTTCCACTTCATGTTTTAGGCATTCATGCAGCTCTTTGCTTTATAAATGTGTCACGGAGATGAAATGTGAGAACTTCTAGTAGCTTATCGGAATCATTTATTTTTCTTTACCCTTCTAAAGAAGAACTAGATAATTATATGTACATATATATGTCAAATTTATTATTCTCAAAAGAAAAAACATTCCATTTAACTACTGTCCGTACAGAGTTGTTGATAGGTTGAAAAAAAAAAGCAGTTGCTACAACTCTGCCAAAAAATAGAATGAATTCTTTTTAAACGTATCTGCATCTCACATAACTAGATTCCAGTGATGGTCATCAACATGAGTGACACAAGGGCATTTCAATGGAATGTTTTATGTCTATAACTGCTCATTCATGGGCTGATAGACAAGCCTCTTTTAGATGATTTCTGTTCCTGTAATCAACATGTCTGTCTTTTCAGAGCATCTTGGACATTTTCAGCAGGGGAACCCTAGAAAGTTAAGCATTTCCGTAGGATATATAGAGAGATTTTTAAAGACAGGGTCTTGCTCTGTCACCCAGGCTGGAGTGTGGTGACATAATCATGGCCCATTGCAGCCTCAACCTCCTGGGCTCAAGCAATGATCCAACCTAAGTCTCCTGAGTAGCTGGGACTACAGGCGTGCACCACCATGCCTAGCTAACTTTTTAATTTTTTTGTAGAGACGGTGTTTCTCTGTGGTGCCCAAGCTGATCTTGAACTCCTGGGCTCAAGCAGATTCTCCTGCCCTGGCCCCCAAAGTGCTGGGATTACAGGCATCAGCCACTGCACCCAGCCAGATAGTTTCATCATAAGTTGAGGTTTTTCAACCTCATATGCTATTAGATAGTGTATATTGATACATGTTTGGAACTTGGAATTATTAGTGTTAATTTTTTTCTCCTAAGAATTGTTGAGACCATCATTAATTAACTATAGATACCTAGAAATCCAAGTTTTTGGTGGTGAAATAACTTTTTCCTCAACATAATGAAATTTACCTATTTCCTCACAAAGGAGAGGTTACCAATTGGAGAACTATGGAGAATCCTAGCATCTTGATACATGGAGAGGAAAAGATGGCAAAAAGGCTTAAATTTGATGCATATTTTGTGTGCAGAGTAGGATATTTTGCCTCATTAATAGAAACTTCATGCTAGAATGACTTCTGAGGCGATTCTGAAATTGTTGCATTTGATAATCCTTTTTAATGGCAAGTCCCCAAATGTTTGGTGCTTTGTCACTAAATCCTTATCTATATAATTTTCGAGGAGGCATTTCAATAAAAGTTTCTTTTTAAAGTTCTAAGGTCTTTAGAAGTGTTACTTTTTAAAAATCGTTTTTAGTTCATTAAACTGAAATATCAGTTTTAAAAAATCAAGATTGACTGAAAGGCATCATTAGGATGGAGGAGCTTTTCCACATCACCCGAATTATTGTTTCCTTCTTTGCACCAAGAACAGATTAAATATGCATTCTCTTGATATCCAGTATGCGTTAGCAATTTTCAGAGTAAAGTATTGGTATTTGATTTTTCTATTCATAATCATTTGCGTTTGCTAGGAAAATTCCTTAGGTCTTTTAGAGCTACTATACTGAGTGGCTTATGCTTATAGATAAAATATGATTCTGCTTCTTTTTGTCAACCATTTGCCACCCAGGGCCATCTATGTGTGAAAATGTAGCGAGAGCAATTTCTCTTCCTGGCTTCCATGTTAATGTAGCATGTGCCTTCAGCTTTTGCTTGTATTTGGAGCTTCATCCGATCTGTCAATTCTGGATTAATCTAAACCTGGGATGCTGAGTTACTGACACTTGCAGTTTTAGCCTAAAGAACAAAAATTTCCACCTTTCTGTTTCTGTGCAAATTGATCGTCATCCAAAAAGTTCTAAGACAGAAAGCAGGTTGGAATCCATGCTGTGTGCCTGTCCTGTAATTGCCCATGTAGTCATCCCTTACTCTATTTTGTGTAATGAAATTTTAGCTCTTGTCTATTGAACTTCTCATGAGTGAAATACATCAATAGTTAATTTATTTACTAAACTCACTGTAAGCACAGAAATTACATTCTTCACACCCGAAGATGCTGCTTTCTTCAATATTTATCTTTTTGTGTTTTTTTCTACTTTCCATCATATCAATTTTTAAAGGATTTTTGTTGTTATTCTTTTTTGGTTTGTTGCTTTTGTCATACAGAAACAGTGCTTACATTGAATTAAACTAATATACTCATCTTTTTTGTTTTAATGCACTTTGCTTTCTTCTTTGCCCTTAATTGGTCTTTTTGAATGTTTCCTGATGCTATAATTTTGGCATTATCTAGCACTTAAACTAAATTGAACAATAAACTATTTGTACAGAGAGTTAATGTCAATAATGCCACTAATACCACAAATAATCTTTCATGTTCTTGATTACCTTTTGAAAATGACATGTGTGTATTACATCTGCTCTTCTTTCTCATCCTACAGAAGGATATTTCAGCATTTGCTAATTTTCAGTAGTCATTCTATTTTATCGTGTATGCAGATTGCTCTCCTCTGTGTCTTATTCTTCCAGCAGTCAGACATGACTTAGCAATGCAGAATAGCAGACCTCGGTCACGTGGCTTACCACTCTTTTTTTACTGTTAATATCCTAGTTTTAAAGCAGTTCAACTTAGAAAGCTGACAAAATTAGGCTGAGAATGTTTTCTAAAGAAAAATCTCCCATACCTAGCTTAATTAAAAATAAAAATCTCATGAAGAAAATATCTCTTACAAGCCATGTGCTGTACCAAAATGTTAGGTTTCTGTGTTTCTTTGAATTAAGGCTTAATAATGATTTTGACTAATTCTTTAGTGATACTCTACCATTAGTGAGTCACATGTAGGAATATAATTGGTCAGTTTTCAACATGGAAAGTAAGTTTTCTAATATTATTTATGATTAATATCAGTTATAAAAATGTAACTTAAACAGCCTGTATTTTCTAAGCCAAGGATGGAAGCTTCTTTACAATTTTTCCTTAAAATTGCAATATTGAAAATAAAAAAATTGGTTTCAATAGAATTTCCCTTTAGTAATGTACATGTTACTATGTAAATATGTTTCAGGGAGAAGTTGTAATATTTACAAATATCTATATTAGAAAACTTTTTCTTGCTGTGTTTCTTACAAATAGTGTCTCTATGCATGTCTTTTCTCTATAGGACTTAGACATCAACCTGACAACTAAATTCAGCCCTAAGTTTGGAAGTACCTCTTTTTTTTCTTTTTCATATTCTTTCATTTGTGTAACTCTCCTAGGAATAAAAGAAGTCAAAGAAACTTTAGAGGTCTAAAGAAAAATGAAGTTATTTATAAATACACATGCACACACATACATACATACATAACACATGTATACACATTATGTTTTGTAGAGAAAAGGGCTATTATAATTTATGAAAGGATACTGTCATTTTAAGAGAAAAAGAAATGTTTTTGTGATTTTTCTTTGAAATTCACCTTTCACAATACTCAGTGTCTAAGAAATTGCTTACTGTTATATTGCATGAAATGAGAGCCGCTCATTGCAGTATATTAGTTTACAATCTACCTTACCTGTTTTAATCTACTGTTTTTATTAAAATTGGTTGGGTTGCTGTTTGTTTCTATCACTATATTTTTATGCAAAAGATGAAAGTTTGTTTTTTTAAAAAGCAATTTTCAGATTTTTAAGATTATATCTTTTTGGTGCTTAAATAGGTTGTAAATGAAATCACTCATTAAAGTAGAGCAGCATGTTTTCACAGAAAAAGGAAAACAGATGTAAAAACATTTTAAAACAGTTTTGCTTGCTACAGCTTTCTCTAGCATGTAGTTGGTACTAAGTTTTGCTGCGATAACACAGTGAATGTTTTTTTTATGTTTATTGTTTATATAGCTCCATTTAGGATAATGGAGTCTTTATAAATAAGAGAGATTTTTAAGTAAGTCTTTGAGATCATGTATATTTAATGTTTCCTCTCTTTTCCTTATGCCCCTACAGAAATTCATGATGAAGGTAAGACATCTTAATAAATATGTGACGTATATATATAGCAGATATATTACTATATATGGATTATATATGTATATATATGCATATTAGTATATCTGTTATATAAGATATATATAAATATATATACAGATATATATATATCAGCTATATGTATGTGATATTTTGTATGTTTTTTATATGTTTATACAGATGTGTTTTACTTTTGAATCCATGTAACTTTTCTTAACCTGCTTTTAAAAAGTTTTTAAAAATTAAACTTTGAAACTTTTAAATTTAGATAAATCACATGTTTAGATTTAGCAATTCAACAACATTTGACATTTTTGGGTCATATCGTAACATATTACATTTAATTAGCTAATGTTAAGAATTTCTCTTATTAAAACAATTTTAATAGCTTGCCATTTAGAATATTCACTCTGGGGATTATGCTGACTTTGCATTTATGCACTTTTGTGTGAATACAATGGGAAATTCTTCCTCTGGGAAATTAGGAGAGGCACCAAGAAACTACTTCTACTTACTCCAGGAGAAGTGACAATAATTCAGCCAGCCCCTTTTCATTTCTCAACTAAATTGGAAAAGTGAAAATATTGTAAAAATAGACAAAAAGAAAAGAGTAAAGCATGTGGACACGTCATTGAGGGAATATGTAAGGGACAAACAAGAAGACCTGAATATGGTTATTTTAGGATACATAATAAAAAATTTCTGTTTCATTTTCGTATGCCCACTACATTTCTCCTACAACATTTATGGGCTTTAATTTTTTTTATCTTAAAAGGCAAGAAACAATGGGTAGGTAGAAAAATGTATCGATATTCAGTTAATAAAGGCTTAATAGAATTTACAATTTTGAAAGAAATAGACTATGAGAAATATTAAATCAAAATTCCAAACATAAATGGAAAAGATTGCTTTGAAGAAAGGAAAGTATGTTCTTGCCAGTCTGTTGACTTTTGTGGTTAAATCCATCATGTTTTATAAAACTCTGAACCAGATGCATTGAGGGATACCCTAAACTGGACCCATTCGCTAACAGTAAGAATTTGGCATTTTGGAAGGGATGACAGAACAGAGCATTTCTCTGAAGCTATCTATCAACCAGAACATGGACCATCTTCCAGAATTTCAAATAACTCTAGCTCTTATTTTTCAGTAGAAAATATTATTATTGCATTGTGAAGAGAGGACTTTAATCCCTGAATTAGACATATTATGAAACAATAGTTTGGGTTAGAAAAGTACTTAAAAACAACAGCAAAATAGGAGTATTTCCTCTCCTTGCAAATACTAATAACTAACTTATGATTTTGGGTTGGAGAAAATTTAGGTTTTCATGCTAAATCTGCATTTGCTATATTCATTTTATCTCATTCTTAATCCAGCTGTACCATACCATACGGACTTCCCCTTTCAGAAGGGTGAATGAAATGGTCGCCTGAAACAGACATCTTAAGCTCTCTTGTGAGAACAAATGGATGTAAAAACCAGTGCAAATAGAAAGATGATGTAGAATTAGTTAAAACCAGGTGGTATGCCTAAAATAATTTAATTAGGCCCCCAGTTCTTTTAACTTCGAGGCCAGAAGGCCGATAGTTATTTTCACACTTGCAATGGATGCTCTGGAAAGGTTAGAATTGGATTAAGGGGAGGGCATATGCATGCAATTACAGTAATTTAAGTCACTTACACGAAAAAACATGCTGAATTTAATCTTGCTTTCACCTTTCAATCATGCTTTGCCTTGAGTTTCATATGGAAAAGACATTAACTTCTTAGAACCAGATGGATGCTTTCTTGGTGTGGAAGTCTATTTCTGCTGGTTGGTGCTAAACAGTGATGCATTAGGACTTTCCTAAGCCTGATCTGTTCGCTGAGGAGACTTTTCATGAAGACACCATCCCAAGTAAGCCAGTCCATGTCCAATGGATGTCTTGGCAATGTTACACTGGCCTTTTCAGGCACATTTATCTTGAACTGAGGCCAGGATTCTCATTGATTGTTACAATCCTTCTGTGACCCTGTTGTGTGATTCACTACTTATTTTATTTTTTAAGAGACGGGGTCTTGCTCCATCACCCGGGCTGGAGTACAGTAGTAGCATGAGCATAGCTCACTGCAAACTGGAACTCCTGGGCTCAAGTGATCTTCCCACCACAGCCTCCTAAATAGTTGGGATTGCAAGCATGAGCCACTTTGCCTTGCTCTAGACTGCCTGTGCTTAAAAAACACAGAGCCAAAACAAAAAAAGCAAACCAGAACAAAATACACCAGTAATTTTCACATGTGTGTAAACCTCTTTAGTCATATACACACACACTTACACACTCATATTATATATAAATGAAATGTGTAGGCAAAGCTTTACAGTAAAAGGAGCACTTTCTGGATAACCTTAAGGTCTTGTCCTTCACTTAAAAAAATTTTTGTTTTGACTAGTGTGGCTGTTCAAGTGGACTTTCTAGCTTTTGAACTTAAATCTGGTAGGAAAAGGTGAGCTGCTATCAAAGTAATTCAAACTAGACAAAGTAAATGAAATTGTTCTTGGCCACAATAAATCAAATGTGGTATAGAAAAAATAAGCACTCTCTAAAGAGAGCCTCATTCTCTGAAGAAGTATAATTTTTCAAAGTAGACTTTTCCCTTCTCACTTATGTGAAAATAAGTGATTTTTTTCAGCAGTTTTATGTTAATACCTTTTAATATTTGTTTTTAGAATAGTTCTGAATTTTTTCAAGCAAAACGTAAAGTTCTTTTAAGAAATTATATGGAGCAATAAGAATGTGATATATCCTTAGTAAAAAGGTTATAATAATATTGGATATTAAAGCATCTTTCTGCACTTCTTAAAGTACAGGTCAGTATCATCACCCTTATCCTCCAGATTTTTAAAGACATTCTTTTCCTGCAAAAAGAAATACAAACTTATTGTCATAATATTTTATGCCTTCCATGATCTTTCTGTGATCTAATTTTATAATTCCTGTGAAGTTTTTCTGTGCAACCCAACACTAAAACCCCATGATTGCCTCCTTTTTCTTACATATCTTGTGATTATATACCATGACCTTTTTATACACACTCCTTAGCCTGAAGTGGGCTTCCCCATACCCAGTTTTTCATTTGACAGTTTTTTACTGAGTGCTTACCATGGCCTGACCTCACGCTCAAAGCTGGCGGTGAGATGACATTCAGGACAGTGTCATTATTCTTGAGGAGTTTTCAGTCTGATCAAGGAGTGGAGGGTTCTTGAGGTAAAGAGTGTAAGGCCAATGTACAGGTATATACCTAGGGCTGGAGGAGGGTGGGGAGAGTGACTAGCTCTGAGGAAACTGGATGAGGCTTCAGAGAGGAGGTAGTCTTTAATCTGAGTTTTACAACGTAGAGGGAGAAAAAAATCTGAGTATAAATGGGTCTGTGCAATTCAAACCTGTGTTGTTCAAGAGTCAAATGTACATACGATATGTAAAAGTTTCATTCCATTCTTTTAAAAGCTTTTAAATTATAAAATCAATACATACTCTATACAGTTTGGAAGTTACAGAAGACAAACCCTTCAGTTATACGAATAGGAAAAAACTGTTGGAGGCTTTCTTATTAAAAAGGTTTACAAGGCAGAGAAGACTGCAGAGAGGGAACGTCGTGTTCCGAGATGGGGCGGCAGGAAAGCAATGGCATTTTCAGGGAAGGGAAACTGTTTGGAGCACAGGCGATTGAAGATGAGGCTAGGGATGATTGAGACAAATGTCTCTGTTTGTACTTCTCAAAGTGGTCTCTGGACCAACAGCATCAGCGTCATCTGGAAAATTATTGAAATGAAACTTCTCTGTATCTACCCTGGAGCTACCGAATCAAAATCTCAGTGGTAAGGCCCAGAATCTGCATTTTTATAAGCTCTCTAGGTGATTCGAAAGGGCACTGCAATTTAAGAAGCATGCTTCTATTTCATGGAAAGGGATTGGACTCTTTCCTATAAGCAATGGGGAGGAATGAGAAGTTTTTAAGCCTGGAGGCGTTATGATCAATTTTGTGTTTTAGAAAGATGTATTCATTGAACCAACATTTATTTAATGCTTCTTGTGCGTCAAGCATGCAGGTAGGTACCTGGAATACGATGGTGACCAATGTACCATGTTTCCCAGCCAATAATGGGAAATAGATTAAGTACACTATGAATAAATAACTATAAATTATAATTATTTAATAATACCAAGTTTATTTTTCAAGAGTCAGATAAAATGCTAACCCTATAATAGAGGTTACATGAGCTTTATTCCAATGTACACATTATTTCAACAGCACTTTGTCTGTAAGTGCTCTTAATGCATTCTTTCCTACTAACTTTCCTTTGAGAACAAGAGAGTATTTTATCGACTTGGTTAAGTTATTCTTTTGTGTTTTTCTCTTTGTTCTCCTTTTTTCTCTTCTCTCTAAAGACTGCTCAAGGTGGTGGTCATCGAACACTCCTCTATGGGCATGCCATATTGCTGCGCCATTCCTACAGCGGCATGGTGAGTACACCTTTGATTTCATCTCCCTGTGGTCATGCTGATGCATTTGGGAATGCACAGTCAGAAAATGCTGGTAGCATCATTTCCGCAATGGTATTAATGAGCTTGGATGTATATATTCTTTAATATCTTTGTACCCTTGTTAGTTTCTCACATAAAAGAGGAAAGCTCAGATGACTTTTAAGGTCCTTTAATTCTATCATTATATGATTACCATTTTTACTGTCTTACTTTTGGTAGAGTAGTTTTAGGAGGAGACAGATGTTAAGAGTCAAATAAGGGACATTTCTGATTTGTTTTAAGGGCTTCATTTATTAGAGAAATAAGGTATCTTTACTGAAAGATCAGATTTTAAAATCTAGTGAGCTCCGATGTTAATTGTAATCACTAACTTGTTTTTCTTCACCATGCTTCTCTTTTTCCAAGCTGCTCCTCCTTTCACCCCATTATTCATTAGGGCACAGTTTTCTCATTCTCTGCCTCCTATATATGTGTATATATGTATATATATAAGAGTTTTTAATATATATTTTATAAATACTTTAACGTATTCTTAGATATTACATATACAGCTGACCCTTGAAACAACACAGAAGTTGGGGTGCCAATCTCCTGCACAGTAGAAAATCACATATCACTTTTGACTCCCTTAAGAGAAAGCTACTAATGTCCCCCTGTTGACCAGAAGCCTTACCGAGACCAGTCAACATATATTTTGTATATTATATACTGTATTATAGTAAAGTAAGCTAGAGAAAAGAAAATGCTAGGAAAATCATAAGAATTCTATGTATTAAGTGGAAATGGAGCATCATAAAGATCTTCATTCTGTTGTCTTCGTGTCAAATAGGCTGAGGAGGAGGAGGAAGGGGAAGAGGAGGAATTGGTTTTGCTGTCTCAGGAATGGTAGAGGGGGAAGAGAATCTGAGTAAGTGGGCCCGTGCAGTTCAAATCTGTGCTGTTCAAACGTCAACTGTACATAAAGTATGTAAAAGTTTCATTCCATTCTCATAAGAGCTTTATTAAGTTATGAAAGCAATATATATTCTATATGATTTGGAAGTTGCCAAAGAAAAATTCTGAGCACACTAATAGGAAAAAACTGTTGGAGGCTTTTTAAAAAAGTTTTAATCTCTTCTGTTTTTAAGGTTTTTTTTTTTTTAAACATAATTGAGATCTTACTACATTATCAAATTTATATCCTTTTGTTTTTTTGAGATAGGGTCTTTCTGTCACACAGGCTGGAGTGCAGTGGCGTGATCATGGCTAACTGTGTCTTTGAACTCCTGGGCTCAAGCAGTTCTCTTCTTCATCCTTCTGAGTAGCTAGGACTACAGGCATGTGCTACCACACCTGGCTAATTTTAACATTTCTTGTAGAGATGATGGTCTAACCATTGCCTAAGCTGGTCTTGAACTCCCAGACCGAAAGGATCTTCTTGCCTTGGCCCCCCAAAGTGCTGGGATTTAAGGCATGAGTCACCATACCTGGCATGATTTTTTTCCCCTTTTATTGTAACATAAGCATTTTCCATGTTGTTTAAATTGTCAACATTATTTTAGTGGCTACATGATAGTTCAATATCTAGAATATTATATAATATATATAATAATATACTGATCATTTCTTTTAAAAAGTAGATGATTCCCATATTATGTAAATTGTTCTAAAGCAGAAGACTACGTATCAATACCACTGTCAAACAAGCACACACACATTTTCAGTCTCAATCATGGATATTTATGTGATAGCTTGATGTTAAATGTTTAATGAAATTCAAAAGTATAGGATGAGAAGTATAGGAAATACACAAACATGATTTTAATGATGATTTAATAATATATCTATTAATGTGTTATCACATAAATAGGTCAGATAAGAAAACGTGATTATCTTAGCAAGTGCTGGAAATGTCTTTAATAAAACTCAGTGTTCATTCTTAATAAAAACTAAACATTGATTATTTCCTCAGTGATAAAGAATATCAGTGTCAAATCAGTAGTGAACATTGTAATTGTGAAACACTGAAGCCATTTTTTAAATCAAATTAAAATAAAAACAAGAATTTGTTTTATTTACCATTGCTAACTAACATTGTTCTGGAAATTTTGGCTGACATGTCAAGATATGAAATACAAAACAGTTTAATAAAGTGACTGGAGATAAGAAAAATATGTAAAAACAACTTGTATGAATAGAACAATCACATATTAAAATTTCATGGAAAGAATTTCACGTTCTATGGCATCAAAACACATAAACTGTATGAAATAATAAATGTGAGGGTTTCTTTTAAGACAGCTACTCTCTATACATAACAGTTGGGTTAAGAGCCTGAACTTGGTTGTTAGATTTGGATTAAGCCTCAGTTTGCCACATGCTGGACAGCCTGGGATATTTTGCATAATTAAGCATGTAATTATATATGAAAATGTTATGTATTTGTTAAATAAATATTGTTTAGCATCTACTGTGTGCTAGATGCTGTTTTAGGTCCTATGATATAGTGAATAACACCAAGTTCTTGCTTTCATTAATTAACACTTGGTAGAATAATCATAGTATCTACCTCAGAGTTACTGGGAATATTAAGGAGAAAGTATATGTTAATAGTTACAGTGCCTAATATTGTACTGTTATTGAAAAATATTACAAAAGGCTTTAATAGGAATCACTTTGCTTTTGTATGGGAAGTCTGATTATTGCAAAGTTGTTATCCTTTAAAAAAATAAAGGCAGATGTTAAGCACAGTTTATATATAAAGTTTATAAACCGAGGAGATTATCATGGGCTGCCTGTCTTTAGGTTAGACTGACACTTCTGCTGTGGCTAAAAACAGGTTTAGGGACCCTGGAAGCCTCTTTACTATAACTCTGGGAGCCATTGCTCTGCAGTTAAGCATCAGAATCAGAGTCCGCAGGTCAACTTGGTTTCACATCCCCAAGGCACTGAATTCCACCTAACTTACCAGCACATCTGCCACTGATATGCTGGCTCATCTGCTTTCTCACACTCACTGACACACACTTAGCTGGATGGGCCCTATAGCACAATAAGAAATTTCTAGCCTTTGCATTAATTGTCCAGTGATTCTAGAGTGGGCTTGCTGGTAGTGCAGTTGCTTGGTGATAGTACCGTACTTAGAGTTCCTACCACGTTCATCTTTGTGTCTCTGTCCTTACAACACTTTGTGGCATGGGGGGTGGGGAGCAGTGGGCTTTAAAAATGGTCCTAAACTTTATGTTCAGGAATATACAGTTAGGAAAACCTAAGGGTGGGAAGAATAAGGAGATGATGGTGTTGCAAGAGTTTGATTCCTCCTGCAAAGATGCACACGTATGTAGACACATGAAAAACCTCATTTTAGTGCAGTGATGTGCTGTGCACCAAAATAAATTCTAGGTGGATTGCAAAGAGTTAAACATTTTTTAATGAAAGCAAAACTAGAAGATAAAAGTGAATAGTTTTCAGATTTGTTTGGGAGAAAGATTTCTAACTGTCAGACTACATTGTACTTTTGCAGATGATCATGAATATCACATGAAGTTAGAGATGTACAAATACATCCCCAGTTACTTGTCTTCCTGTACTGACAGAGAATATTTCCTTAGCCTTTAATGAGGGGAAAAAGACTACAATTCCTTTAGGATATTGCCCCTAATGCATGCTATTCTGCCTCACAGACATTTAAAAATCTGGGCTTTGTTCAGAAGTATCCAGATTTTCAGGAAAACACTGAGCATAGCAGGGATAGGTGGATGCCAAATTACAGGGCGAATAAGTCTCTGCTGATACGACTATAAACCTTAGTAATGGCCGGTTGCGGTGGCTCATTCCTATAATCCCGGCACTTTGGGAGGCGGAGGTGGGAGATTGATTGAGTCTCGGAGTTTGAGGTCATCTTGGGCAACATAGGGAGATTTCATCTCTATGAAAAAAAAAAAAAAAATTAACCGGGTGTGGTGGTGCACACCTGTGGTCCCAGCTACTTGGGAGCCTGAGGTAGGAGGATGGCTTGAGTCTAGGAGTTCGAGACCAGCCTGGGCAACATGATGAAACCCCATCTCTACAAAAAATAAAATTATTGGCCAGACATGGTGACGTGTGCCTGTAGTCCCTCAGCAGGCTGAGGTGGGATGATCACTTGAGCCCAGTAGGTTGAGGCTACATTGAGCTGTGATCATGCCACTGCACTTCCAGCCTGAACAACAGAGTGAGACCTTGTCTCAAAAACAGACAGACAAACAAAACCTCTACTTACAACTACTGATTTTGTGTTTTTTAGTATCTGTGCTGCCTGTCCACTTCCCGGTCTTCAACCGATAAGCTGGCTTTTGATGTTGGCTTGCAGGAGGACACCACAGGTAAGCACCTTGTTCTGAGATGAAGCCTTGTTCAGAGAGAGCCCTGCAAGGACTGGATTAGAAGAAGCCAGGATATATGATACATGGGATGAATGTTCTTATGGATGGGGTCAAGAAAAAATGTTCTAATGGAAATTTATCCTGGAAGAAGGAAGTGTATAACATTTCTCTTGGGTATTTCCACATGATGAGTTGGATGTTCAAACTAGGTTTCAAACCATATTCTTCTTGTAGGTTTGGATAGAAAAACTAGTACTTACTACATGATTTACGAGGTGTTAACCATATTAATGTGCACTAATTCATTTATGAAGTAATTCTATGTCTCTCTCATCTTAAAAATGCTTTTAAGTCTGAAAATGTAACATACTCGATTCTGACATTCAAATAAAAAGGCCAAAAATTAAAGTCTCCTTTATTTCTCTGCCCACAGGGCATTCTTCTGTGTATCTGTCCAAACAGACATGCATTTGCAGATCTGTGAAACAAAAATTTATATATTAACACATTTTTTTTTGGGAGAATCAAAATAGGAGAACACAGACTTTATGTTCTTCTCAGTACTCTGAGGACTTTGCATTTACTTTATACACCCCTGTAAAATTAGGCTGTTTTTTCTTTTACAATGAGCATGCATCACTTTGCAATTAAAAATAAAGACCAAGTAGAATAAAGAATGGAAAGAAATAGTTCAACTTTTATTAAATTGTTCAAGAGTGAGATCAAGCTTTCCTCTTACTCTACTCCCACTGTTTACAATATTTTCGCATATTCACTAAATTTTTTACAGACAACAAAAAGGTAAAAATAAAGCTATGTTTACCAGCCTGATAAGCTTTTTAATAGATCAACACATCATCTTGTAGAAGGAATTCCAAGAACCCCAGGTACCAGAAAGATAAATATATTATTCTGTTTTGGTTCTAAATAGGCTCTGTCATTCCTCTGTATTTTTGCTAGTTTTATAGTTTTCTTATTTTAATTAAGGTATTTCAGCACACAGTTAAATGAGAAAGTTGTCAGTTATGTCTTCAAAAGAAGCAAAAGACAGACACAATCTAGAACTTGTTTTCATCCATTGAGAAGATGGTGTAATCGTCAAAACAAGTCAGTGTTTCTCCCTACATCCTGATTCTCTTATGCTACTGTTTTTTCCCCATAGTTCTCTACTTCTTTTGAATTTCTCAATTATTTATTGTATTTATTATTTGTTGTCTGCCTCCCTTCATCAGAATTAAACTCACAAGGCAGATATTTTTTTCTTCCTTGTTTATGGATCTATCCCAGCCACTAAAGCATTGATTAGTCAATAGTGAGCACACTATAAATGTTTGAGTAAATGAATGAAAAACTACCTGCAACTGTAAAATGTGAATTGGATGAATGAAGATAAAGAATTCTGCCGGGTGACATTCAGGTTAGATTATGGTTTGTATAAGAAAAGCAAGTTAGACTATGATTTGTGTAAGAAAAGCACAGATTACATCTTGACTGTAGGAATACTTAGAAAATATTATTTGGCATTTCATTTATTCGTGCACGCAAAATGAATTTGTATTGAGTGCTTATAATATGCTAATAGGAGCTGGAGAAACCTCAGTAAACAAAACATGCCAAGCCCCAGTGTTAGGAATTTACATTCTGGCATTGAGGAGTTAGTCAAGGATAAAAAGAGTTATGGAAAAACCATAAAGTTGAGTGAAGGGAAAGAATGATAAATGATGACAGATGTCATGAAAACACTACTCTCCTTTTGGGCTAGAAGTTGCATTTAGGTCTTAAAAGGTATTATGAACAGAATGAATAATGGTGTGCTGAAGCTTATATGTTAGGTATTGGGAATTAAGAGTGAAGAAGAGACGTGTGTCTCATGAGACATATGCTTGACTTGTCCTAGAAGAAATTGGTTGATGTAAACGAAGATCTTTTATAATTCATTCTTCTACAGAAAGATTCTCTTATATGTTACCTTTAGAAGAATAGTAAACACCACATTTTAAAATAACACAAAAGTAAAAGGGGGACAAGATAGTATAATCGTTAGATGACAATACTTTGCATCCTTTTTTGAGTCAGTATCCCAAAACGCTACCAAGAAATTTTTCAAAACGTTGTTATAACACAATTGTCACATCACAAAACCCCAAGTCCTTATAAAAACAAAAGATGATTTTATAGAAATCAGTTGAACAGTATAATGACATGTGATTGTGTAAAGAATGAAATCAGATCAGTGTGAGTGGTGAATTTCGTCTTACATGAGTATAAATAAATATCCTTGTAAAGCAATACATAGTGGGAGAAAAAGACATCAACCTTCCCAAAGTGTCACACCCGGTTTCTATGAGAAGAATCTTAGCATCTTATCCTAAGCTAAGTCTTAATTCTTTATCTTTTCATGGAGTAAGAGATTAATGTGCATTAATTCCAGATTTCTGAAAGTTGTGTGTTTGGAATCATTGGCAAAGAAAGTAGATTTTAATTAAGAGGAACTTTTTTGTGTTTCACATATCCATATCTCTGCAGGTGAGGCTTGCTGGTGGACTATACACCCTGCCTCTAAGCAGCGATCAGAAGGAGAAAAAGTAAGAGTTGGAGATGACCTCATCTTAGTTAGCGTGTCCTCTGAAAGGTATTTGGTAAGTGTGGAAAGTGGGATCATTTATCTGGTGATATACCAAATAACAAGTCAATAAAATTATCTTTTTAAGGTTTACATTGTAAATTGTCTATGAAAATTGCTTATAAACACTCCTCTATCTCTATTAGATTAATTATAAGTAACTTCCTAAGTATAAGAATAATATGATGTGAGTGGAAATATAGCTTATCAGGTTTGTTTAGGCAGGCTTCCCTCATGACCTTGAGATGCATGTTCATGATATTGTTTGCACCTTTTATTAAATTACTTTATTAATAGAACGTAAATGCAGTCTAATCAGGAATTTAAAATTCCATGGTCTTTATTTTCTGCCTGATGCAAAGGCTATATTATTGAGGTTGTGATTACCTATTTTGATATTTATGAAAGCAAATTATTATGTGAGAAACACTTGCCATGTTAAGGAGAAATAGACAAAATTAGGAACAGTCTGAAGTCTATCATTGACATTGCATTGTTTCAAAGAGTAGGGACTGGAAATGGGAGAATGAAGAAAGTTTGTGTTTAATCATGAAATGCTGTATTATCATGCTGATAATAAAGACATATCTGAGACTGGGCATTTACAAAAGATAGAGGTTTATTGGACTTACAGTTTCATGTGGGTGGAGAGGCCTCACAATCATGGCGGAAGGTGAAAGACGTGTCTCACGTGGCAGCAGACAAGAGACGAGAGCTTGTGCAAGGGAACTTCTCTTTTGAAAACCGTCAGATCTCATGAGACTTATTCACTATCATTAGAACAACACGGGAAAGACTTGCCCCCGTGATTCAGTTACCTTCCACTGGGTCCCTCCCCAACATGTGGGAATTCAAGATGAGATTTGGGTGGGGACACAGCCAAAACATATCAAATGCATTTTGAATTTTTGTGGGGATGTCAATAGGTATTTAATTTAACTTATTAAGTAAGTTGTAATTTTGCCAGAGACTAGTCCTATACAGAAGTTTATAGTAACTTGAAATGAAGATGTGAAGGATGCCAGAGCAAAATATTCGTTTTGTTTTGAGGTTGAGAAGTGACTAAATAGGTATAAAATGCTTCATTTTATATAAATGAGGTATTTCATCACACAGTTAAATGAGAAAGTTGTCAGTTATGTCTTCAAAAGAAGCAAAAGACAGACACAATCTAGAACTTGTTTTCATCCATTGAGAAGATCGTGTAATAGTCAAAACAAGTCAGTGTTTCTCCCTAAGTCCTGATTCTCTTATGCTACTGTTTTTTTTTCCATAGTTCTCTACTTCTTTTGAATTTCTCAATTATTTATTGTATTTATTATTTGTTGTCTGCCTCCCTTCATCAGAATTAAACTCACAAGGCAGATATTTTTTTCATTTTATATAAATGAGGCATTTTATATTTATTTAGTCACATGAAATTTTATGCGAATATTCATATGAAAATATTCACATATGAATATTCCCACGAAAAATTCCAGGCATCACAGTGTAGGATGATTGAAACAAAAATCTGAAAAAGAGCATGTGGCATTTTGGTAGATACCGAGTTATAGAAAGTGTTTTAGCACTACCATAAATCAAAATGTAGTTCATGTGTCACTGGTTTAGGATTAAGTAGTTGGTACCCCTTTGTTCTATGAATATGAAATAGGGTCAGTTTGGGGGTGTTGTATGTCAGTTTTGGTTTACCAATACATTTAATTCCAGATTTGAAACACTTCTAGGAAGACTGGTTTTGTTTCGTTTCACTTGCCTTGCAGAAGAGGTAGTGATGAAGACAGGGAAATGGTATAACAGTGCTTTGTGTAACTGACAGAAACTATTAAATTAAATAGAGTGTCTGATGTTGTATAGCTGTAGGGAGGCCTGGAGCATTTCTCTACTTTTGTCCCTTAACCAGTGTAGGTAGAAATAGTCACCATGTGAATTTTAGGACAATACAGGTGTGCAGATTGTAAAATAACCATTTATTAAGCCCTTCCTCTATGCATGTGCTATCTATGTTAAGATGATGTATTTTGATCAGATGTGCAGTTTGAATTGTAGTTGTACCTGGAAGCAGTAGAAATAATTCATGTACACTTTTCAATATATAAATTATACACATAGTTTTTCTTGATTTTGATGTAACTGAATTTTGTTGCTGTTGGACACTATGTGCTTCTGCTGTGTGTCAGAGTTTATTTGACAAAATAACGTCATCACGCACTGAAAAACTGAAAATTCAGACCTCACAGGGCCGGGACTTTGAACATCTATTCTACAACTACCCACCTGAGAAAGCTGTCTTATTGTGTGAATTCTAGCTTTCTCATTTGTAAAATGCAGTTGACACTAATAACAATACATAGTGCCAAGGTTATTGTGAGGAGGCAGTGAGATGATGGATTTAACTATGGGCAGAATTAAAAAGCACTATACAAATGAAAGTCATAATAATAATGGTGCATGAGGTTTACCTCCTATGGAAGGAAATAACCTCATGATTAATTCAAATTTACAAGTAATTTCCAAGCTACGTTTTATTTTATTTTCTGTATTTCTTGAGACAGGGTCTTGCCCTGTGGTCCAGGCTGGAGTACAGTGGCGATCATGGCTCACTGCAGCCTCAACCTACCTCCCCAGTGAGCCTTCCAAGTAGCTGGGACTACCAGCAGGAGACACACCTTGCCCAGCCTATGCTGCATACCCAGTTATTTATGTTCTCTTTCCTGGTAATCTTTTGTATGGAGCTACAAGAGAGCAGTCAGCCAGGTTGTTAACATTTTGCTTCCATCTGATAATGAAGTCGTTGCTTTCATTGTTCATCTCTATGGACCTAGCATATAGCAGAAACAACAGGAAAGGCCAGGGACACATTATCCGTGCTTTCTATTCTCAAAAAATTAGCGGAGAAAACAAATCAAACACATTTGAAGCTGTATGAGGACATTGTAAGACAGTAAGTACACATTACAGTATAGGTTAGAGATGCCGAAGGATCTTCCTACGGGTATAGAGATGGTGAATTATTATCTTACCTTCCCACTGTGGTGGATTCGTAGCAGGTATATGAAGTACTATGGTGTGGATTCAAAGACTTATATGGAGGACTCAGTGAAAAGGATCTAGAGAAACTGAAAGATCAAGAACTGAGTTCATAAAAAGACTTCGGGGTAGACAGAGGGATTTGGAATAGTCTATAGAATAAACCCTGAATAACTAAAGATGGGCTGTGTATGTATTTGTTTATTAGTAGGAAGCCTGGTGAGTATTAACCTGGGTCAATCATGTAACCTTTTGAAACCCTCAGTTTCTTCATCTGGAGTCTGGGGGATAATAAAGAACTTAACTCATTGGGCCTGATGAGGATTAAATGCTGGAATCCAGCAAGGCTTGTAGTTCTGTGAATGGCACATAAAAATTGCTTAGTAAGTTAGCGTCACTATTTACCTGGGAGATTTGTGCCTGTTAAGAATGGTTAAAGAGGCTGGGCGTGGTAGCTCATGCCTGTAATCCCAGCACTTTGGGAGGCCATGGTGGGTAGATCACTTTAGGCCAGGAGTTCAAGACTAGCCTAGCTAAAATAGTGAAACCCTGTATCTACTAAAAATACAAAAATTAGCTGGACGTGTAATTTTATTTTACACCTGTAATCCCATCTACTCAGGAAGCGGAGGCAGGAGAAGAATCATTCGAACCGGGGAGGTAGAGGTTGCAGTGAGCCAAGATCATGCCACTGCACTCCAGCCTGGGCGAGAGAATGAGACTGTCTCCACTCCCCCCCACCAAAAAAAGAATGGTTAAAGAAAAATGCTTAAAGAAACGGCAGATATTTAGCCAGAATAAGAGATAGCTGGGAAAGAAAGAGTGAAGGAAACATTATAGGTGATATTAAATAAAGATCTGTCATGTGAAAGCAAGGTTCATAGTCTGAGGAGATGCTGATATTGGTAAAAATAAGTAAGTTTAAAAATGTGTATGATAAATTAGTTAAAACTAACTTCTACAGATAAACATTTCTGGTCATTGATTTTACAGCTCCTTAGTCATCGATATCTATTGGCTGATGAGCTATTTTTCTTTCACTAACAGTAAGGTTAGACTAAGATGAAACTCATAGTGTATGGGGTACTCTAATAAAGCTTACAACCATTCCAATGCTAAACTGGTGAAGACTGGTTTAGGGGGCTGGTTTTCAGCCTGTCCGCTGAGAAGCTGCCTTCTGGACGGAAGGGGAGGCTGCGGTCAGCACCTGGGATCGCTCCTCTGTTGTCTAGTTTGTATATTGAACATTGGGGCACAATTTGAGTATAAAGAAACTTCGCCTATAAAAATGGTTGTAAACCCCTTACCCAGATAATGTCTTTTCTCATTTTTGCTGTTTTATATTCTAATGTAAAAGGATATGTTAATCTTCTTTTCAAAAATATCCACCAGGAAAGAACTTTTTTGCCCATATTGAAAATTGTCTTTTCTTTTAAAGAAGGCTTTAGCAAAGCACCTTAAGAGAAACAGACAATTTAAAATGGAGAAAACATGGCCAAGTAGGTATTACTGACTGAATTTATTTGAAACTAAACAACATAAAGCATACAAAACAGTTTTTTCTGTGTTAGGTGCAAAAATCACTCCAGTATGCACAAATGTTTTCCATTTGTGGATCAGATTGTTTGCATTGGAAATGTAGATTTCCAGCTGTTTTTCTACTGATTGGGTTACTTAATGAAACAGGTCAAGTTTTTCTGATCTGTGAAAACATTGGCAAATCAACTGATTAACATATATTAGGAAAAGTAGAATGCTTAATCTAAATGGTGATGAAAAATGCTTAAGAGAAAGCTTAATAAACTGCTTTATTGCCTCAATAACTGCTATATAATAATAAACTGCTGAATTGCCTCAAGTTGTGTGAAAATAATGATAAAAGAGTGATCATAAATATTTTTGAATGATTTATTACATGAACCAATTCATTTTTTATTAATTTGCCTTGAGTCTTTCTTTCTTCTGTGGCTCAGGTAATGGAACCATAAAATATTACATGTGGAAAGAGCATCTCTTTCTCTGCCTCTCATTTATCTTTTTTTTTTTCAGAAGAAAAAACTGGTGCCTGAGGAGTAATGTGACTTGTTTACTTGTGCTTCCTGTCCCTAAATGACAATTTCTTCAGAATATTGCATCACCAGGGCCCAAGTACCTGAAAGTTTAATAAGAGATGAACAAATGAGTGAATAAGTGCATCAGATAAGCGTTCAATTCAGAGATTCTTGGTACGAAGTTTTTGTACCATGGATTTCTGTTGCAGACTGATAAAGCTTATTGACCTCATCATAAAAATGGTAAAACACATAAAATAAATACGTAGGATCACAAAGGAAACTAAAGGTATCGAAATATAGACTGTGCACTCCAGCTTAAGAACTCCTGGGAGGTGACCTATCATGTTCCTTCCATTTCTGAGATGTTGTGCTTCTGTGATATAATGTCTTGTTATTCTTGGATCAGCAGTCTTGATTGATAAACGTCCGTCTACTCTGCACTCCAATCTCCTTTTTTTTTTTTTGAGACCGAGTCTTGCACTGTTGCCCAGGCTGGAGTGCAGTGGTGCAATTTTGGCTCACTGCAACCTCCACCTCCTGGGTTCAAGTGATTCTCCTGCCTCAGCCTCCGGAGTAGCTGGGATTACAGGTGCCCACCATGACGCCTGGCTAATTTTTCTCTTTTTTTGTACTTTTAGTAGAGATGGGTTGCACTGTGTTGGCCAGGCTGGTCTGGAACTCCTGACCTCATGATCCTCCCGCCTCGGCCTCCCTAAGTGCTGGGATTACAGGTTTGAGCCACTGCACCCGGCCCCGATCTACATTTGTAAATACAGTATCCTCTGAGGTTCATGTGTATATTAGAGCTTGAAAATCACGAATCCTAGGATCAAAGTGAGACCAGGGTGCCCAGAGATTGGTGCCCAAAGCCCCTGCACTGCTGTTGGTAGATCGATGCTACCATATTATTGTGTAAATCATACAGTGGTTACATATTTCAGCCTAAGGCCAACTTGGCTTTTATCCTCTGCCAATGTCTGTTTTTTCTTTAAGGATAACTCATCTTAGTTTCAGTAATTGAAAGTGTTGTTACTTTCTGAATATTGCATACCACAAGCCTGATGTGATGTTGTTTTTACCCAGACTTCCCTTTGCTCTTTAAGCAGCAAAATTTGAAGCATTCAAAGTAGAACATTTTCCTTAGAAGGGTAGACTTTATTTAGAGAACTTTATATTACTGCAATGTGATCTTAAGGACATATTCAGGGCCTTTTCCCACAGACTGAAAGTTTCATATGTTTGATTCTCTCATATTTATTATTTCTCTTTAGGCATAGATATGATTTGGAAATTGCTTTTTCCACTTCTCTACCCTGCTGTAAACTCCTTATTGCCTAAAATACAAGGTCCTGGGTCTGGCGCCAGCCTTTGTCTGCGGCCCTATCACTCATTCCACCTCTTAGCGTGTGTGAAGCTCTGTGCTGTAATGTATGTCCCTGTATCTCCACCCTTGTGCTAACACTCTTGTCTTCAAGACGTTTCCCTTATCACACATTTCCCGTCTCAGAACTTCTTAGAGGGCCAGGGGTCCAGCCCACCCCTGATAGCAAGCTTTCTGGTATATTAAAAGTAAAAATCCCCCAATTGGTTTACAAAAATTTTTGGTATGTTTTAAACATTTGCACATGGCACATTAACATTAATACATACCCTCAAATCCACTGTATGTGAACACTTCTTTGGAGACACCATCTCCAAATATATAAACGTGGGACTCAGGCCAAGTGATCCTACTGGCTCCCTCAAGGTCCCCAACCCATGAGAAACTCCGCTCCCATTTTGTTGTCTAAAGTGTTCTCTTCTTACAGTTCCTGTAGCGCTTTGATTATGATTCACACATTTTTTGTTTGTTTTGAATTTTGCTCTTGTTGCCCAGGCTGGCGTGCATTGGCGCGATCTCGGCTCACTGCAACTCCACCTCCTGGGTTCAAGCGATTCTCCTGCCTCAGCCTCCTGAGGAGCTGGGATTACAGGTGCATGCCACCACACCCAGCTGATTTTTTGTACTTTTAGTAGAAACGGGGTTTTACTATGTTCACTAGGCTGGTCTTGAACTCCTGACCTCAGGTGATCTGCCCACCTCTACCTCCCAAAGTACTGGGATTGCAGACGTGGACCACCATGCCTGGACTGACACACAACATTTTTTAAGGCTTTTTCTCACATATCCTTTTATTTATTTATTTTTAATTGGTACATAATTTGTCGGTACAAAATATCACATGTAGCCCACACATATACATATATACATATTTATGGGCCACATGTGATATTTTGATATATGCATACAGTGTGCAGTGATCAAATCAGGGTAATTTGGATATCTATCACCTCAAACATTGCACACAACACTTTTTATATACTGAGGCATAGCATTTTGTGTGTGTATTTTACTCTCTATGAGATCACAAGCACCCTTGGGGTGGAGAATGTGTACTATTAATATACATAGTACATTTAGTGAACCCATGAGGAATTAACAAATGATGGTAATCTATTTATCATAATATTACATGAGCTTTTACTTGGTCACAAAATATAAGCATGGGTATTTTGAATTATTTTCAGAGTGTGATTAAAATCGGTATTATTCACATAGATATGTATGTGTGTGTGCATGTGCATGTACATTTTTTACACTAAGTCATTGAAATAGTATTTATGGAATAAAAACATGTCTTTAAGTTTATGATACTTTGATTTTATGATTTTAGTTAGCGTCTCCACATACATGTTTATTGAATAACATTGCCAGATGCTAGGACTACAGCTGTGAACCTGTATCAAGTAGCTTCTAAAAGGGCAAAAGAAAATAAGCCCAATAATTTCATTGTGTGATCATTGCTTTGAAGGGAAATATATTTTGCTTGTTAAAGCAGATGGATATGATTTATTTGTAAATGACTAAATAGTTTTAACATATTGGAGAAGAAATTGAGTCAATAAAGGAATCTTAGCTGGGATTACATGTAAAAATGACAGATTGAAGTGAAGAAGAAATTGTACAGAAGCAGGCAGCAGTTGAGGTTGAGGAGAGGACTAAGCAAATTACTGCTGAATCTTATGTATCAACTGATAAACTTTCAATTTTACTGATTGGAAAAATTACTGACAAGTACATAGTACTGTAGTACTATGCACCTATCACAGTGTCAAAAGTTTCTTTGGTTTTATTTTTAAGAGAAAGAAAGTGAAAGACCTCTTCTCGATGGTGACTTGAGAATAGTATCTTTATGTTAAAGAGACCCTTAGGATGTTTAAAAGGCCTGTGGAGTACACCAAAGGTGACTACTTCAGGCTGTGACTGATCTTCCTCTAACTGAGATGGTCAAGATTACTGGGCAATTTCTAGTCTGATTAAAGTCTGTGAAAACTTGGGCTGGCATCAGCATTGGTAAATTGCTGCAAAAACATTGCAGGGATATTGGTGATGTTAACTGAGAAGACTCCACAAAAACAAGTGGTCACTGTATGTAGTTTGAAATTCTAGAGTCAGCCAAGTAATGGTTAGTATAATAAGGCATATGGCTGTACTCATAATTTTGTTTTTCTTAGTTAACATTTGATAATTCGATCTTATGGCTCTAAAAGATATTAAGTGTGTTTTATTTTAATATGTTTCTATTTTTAAGAAGGAAAATCTGAAATTTGGTAATATCTGACCTTTGGAAGAAATTTAATCTTGGTTTTAGATAGCTTTTAGGAAATATCGCCATCTAATGGCTGTTGTATCAAATTGCCGATAACAGTTCCTGAAGGACTCAAAGACCCCATAAAATGCCTAAGGACTTCATAAAATGAAGACTCCTTAAAATTGGTCCAATAGATTTCACTTATTTCATCATTAAAAAACTGTCAGAGTGTGATATGTAGGAAACCTAGTTATAATTTTAAGTGCCCATTTTGTTGATCAATAATCCTTAAAACAAAAATAGCATCTTGTTTCAAATAAATTTATTTAGTATATTCATTTATGCATGTTTTGATTATTGACTTAAGTCAGTAAATGTTAGAATGAAGTTTAAAAATCCCTAAATTCATAGAGGAACTTCTTTTCTTCTGACTAGTTGTTTGATTCTTGGATGACAGGTTGAAGCAGATGTTCTCTGTGAACATATCCAAATCAGCAATGTTAAGTTTGCATTGCTAGAAGCATTTACATGTTACAGCTTACCAGAGCCTGAAGTGATGTGTCCTTTTGCCTCTTGATACAGCACTTGTCTTACGGCAATGGCAGCTTACACGTGGATGCTGCTTTCCAGCAGACTCTCTGGAGCGTGGCCCCAATCAGCTCAGGAAGTGAGGCAGCCCAAGGTAAAAACTCTACTTCAATTAGAAGGCCTGTCCTTGATGCACAGTTGACAGTCATCTTTGTAATTGTGATAATGAGCTGATTGTTAATTAGGGCTTTTTGTGTGTGTCTAAATATTCTGTAATGCAGATACCTGACATTTGAGGATCTTGTTTAAATTGCTGTTTTCAAAATGAAGCTTGGGTAAAGATTAATCTTCCCTTATTTTTATACAGCTGTCAGCTTCTGTTTATTTGTATGTGTCTTCTGTGATAGCCTCCTTTGGATTGTTCTCTTCAATTTTTTGACCTCAGGGTATTGCCTACTTGGACTAATGTCAATATTTCTTGTTTTCTGGGGTCATGCCTTCTAGCTGGATCATGAATTTTACAACGAAGTAGGGTTTTCTAGGGAAATATCTTCATATGTTCTGGTTATTCCAGTTTATGTAGGTTCACGTCTGACTCTACATGTTTGTATGCTTAACAGAGGATTTTATGTGTTTGAGGTCATGTCTTTTAGTGGGAATTTCCTTAACTGTAGGACTTGGGTACCCGGGACTCGGAGGGATCGGCAGACACTATCTATCTCTGTGACCTTGGCCAGGTCCTTAAGACTCACTAGATGATCTGCTCAGCTATCATCATCTGACCCCGACAGTCCAAACCTGAATAATTTTTAATCCTTACAGGGTATCTCATTGGTGGCGATGTCCTCAGGTTGCTGCATGGACACATGGACGAGTGTCTCACTGTCCCTTCAGGAGAGCATGGTGAAGAGCAGCGGAGGTTGGTACCCAAGCTCAGTGCCTGGAGACTTGCACTCTTTTGCCTTAATGTAATATTTTTCTAAAAAAAATTAGGGATCCATCTGTTCAGGCCATTGGCATTACACAAGATGGGCTACTGACATTCATTTGTTCACTGAAGTCATCCATACGTTGGCCTCCTTAGCTTTTTCTCATGTTATGTTTCTATGACCTACCAATAGAAGAACTGAAAATGTTTGTATAATTAAACATATTAAGAAACACTGAACAGCCAGGCGCAGTGGCTCATGCCTGTAATCCCAGCACTTTGGGTGGCTGAGGCAGGTGGGTCACCTGAGGTTGGGAGTTCAAGACCATCCTGACCAACATGGAGAAACACTGTCTCTACTAAATATAGAAAATTAGCTGGGCTGGTGATGCATGCCTGAATCCCAGCTACTTGGGAGGCCGAGGCAGGAGAATCACTTGAACCTGGGAGGCGGAGGTCGTGGTGAGCCAAGATCGTGCAATTGCACTCCAGCCTGGCAACAAGAGCAAAACTCCATCAAAAAAAAAAAAAAAAAAAGAAAAAAGAAAAAAAAGAAAAGAAAGTGGGAAGAGTTACCATGTTGCATTAAACTACTTAGAACTTCATTAAATGCTCATTAGTTTTGATTAATTTTCTTTTTAGAATGTTTAATCTCAAATTTACTTTCAAAGTCAGATTGTGCTCAATTTTAGGACCCTTTTCTATGAGCTCTCATTTATTGGTACAGATGATAGAATTGATCACTTTCTCTCATATTTGATGTTATATAATACCTCTCTCGTGTTAATTTATTTGACACTGGGACAAGATTAAAATAGTATGAATCTACTGAGAAAAGTGCACAAATATTACAAAACCATAAACATATTTAGGATAGTTTGATTGTCTCTGCTCTCTCTCACAAATTAATGAATGTAGTAAGATGAGTGTATAAACAAGAGATTGCAGTGAGAGAAGAAGGCATTGTGATGGTTATTACGTATCTTTAAATCTTTTAGTGGACATTTCTCATATTAGCATGAACACTTAGGTAACTATTAATAATAATTATTATAATTTAATAAAAATATATAGGGAAAATTTAGAAAATTAATAGGCATTTAACCAGCTGCATAATCTCAAGAAAAGTCCCTCTGAGACCTGGGTACTGGGCCTTAACCTCTGTTCCCAGGCAGACCTAGATGATGGTCAAGAGTGACACGCAGACCCTGGGAACATTCTGTAACCTAAAAATGCCACTTTCAGTTGGTTTAGGAAGATGTCGATGGTGTATGTCGATGTAAATAAGGTTTATATAAAACATAACAGAGATTTTAAGACACTCGGATTAAGGACTTAGTTTCAAACAGAAGCATAAACTTAAGAACTAGAGAGATAGGAGGTATATTCTGGGAATAGCAATTATTCCAGAGTGATAAGGAGGAAGATGGAGGAAAACGTGGAAAGTAGGCAAGAGAGTGGTTTGGTCAGCTTCGAAGGATCATCAGTGCCATTCCTGTGGGCTGGCTTTTATTCTGAGGTTCTTAGGAAGGGATGTGGGGATTGGAATGGAATAGCTAGGTCTCTTTTAAAATAATAACTCTGTTAGGCCAGGAGAACTTAGATTAGAGATGGGTAGAATCTGAGTCAGGGAAATGAAACGCAGTAATTCACATGACGAAATCTAAGAACTTAACCCAGAGAATGCCATCAGAATGGAGAGGTTTACTTGCATCATAGACATTTAGCTAAAAGAGACGGGCTTAGGGAAGAACTGATACAGGCTGTGAGAGAAGGTATCAAATCCAGCGCCGTCTTGTTTCTGACTTGGGGGAAGACAGAACTCAGGATTGCAGGAGATGGTGCATGTTCGCTATAAAAGGTGGAGTTAAACTTTGGTTATAGATGAGTACAAAGTCTATGAGACGTCAAGTAGGAAATTCGGATTTCTGAGTCTTTAACTTAACAAAGCTTGGGATGGACGTAAATTATAAGTGTAAGGGGGATATTTAAAGGAATCAGGTCCATCACATGTTCATCAGATAGAGAGGGAAGAGCTGTGATTAGATGTGTTTACCAATTTGGGCATCACCTTATGAAGGCTGTAAAGCCCTGGCATGGCCTAACCAAGCAGAAGGCTGAGGATGGATTCCTGCAGAATGCTGATGTTTAGGATGTGGACAGAGAAAGAAGAGTCAGAATGATAGTTTAGTGGGGTTCCAGGGAAGTTAGTCACTGAAGCCAAAGGACTGGGCTGTGAGTAGGTTAAATGCTATGATATACTCATTTGGAGTTAGGGCTTATAAGAGACTGTGCCAGAGTCTTTGGATCCTCAGTTGCTGATTCGTTAAGTAGAAGACTTAGACTAAGTGTTCTTCGAACTCTTTGAGCTCTATCAACAGACACAGTGGAGCTTTGTGGTTGGGGCAATGGACTCTAGAACCAGACAGGTCTGGGATTGGGCTTCGCCTTGACACTTACCAGTTGTGTGACTTACGTAGGCAACATCATTTCTTTAAACATTGGTTTTCCCTTTTTGTAAAATGCAGCTTAAATATTATCTCCTCCTTTACGGGGCTATTGAAAAGACTAAGAAAATACACATAAAATACTTGATGCATATTGAGAAATCAAAAAATTTATTGTTGTTGTTATTATCCCCGTGATTTAGACTGAAGAGGCAGCATTTAGCCAGATGATTGAAAAGTCTGAGGGACCCTGGGCATGTGGTTGACAGAATGGTAGAGCGTACACTTTGTAGGAAGAAAGTAGGAAGACCCTGTAGATGGCTAGTTATTATTGCAGAGAAATCTAGGGGACATTTCAAAGATATTTTAATGATGTTCTAGACCCACTTCCTTTTTGCATGTATGTTGAAGCCTGCCCCTCCTTTCCAAATAGTATCCTTGATTTCATGTTGATAATTTCAGTGTCAGTTTAATCTCAGTATGTAATCAGACCAACCTATCAGGACTCTTGGTAGGTAGTGATGGTGGTAAGAACTCATTTGTTTGTGTCCTTTTTTCTAGCATATTCACATGGGTGAAATTAGATTAAAATGGATGTCAGATTATGACTTGAGGGAGGAAATGAGTCCGCAATAGGTGGCACGGAGCCAAAGGGATGTTGCTTAAGAAATACCAAGCACTTTGGAGGCCAAGGCGGGCGGATCACCTGAGGTCGGGAGTTCAAGACCAGCCTGACCAACATGGTGAGACCCCGTTTTAAAAAAAAAAAAAAGAAGAAGAAGAAATAACTATTTGTGTTGATTATTGTGGGGTTGAACAATTACTTGAACAGAATAATAAAAATAATTCCGTGAATTTCACAGTTCTACAGCACTTTTTATTTCTAGATTCTTGTTAATATCATTGTTTAGAAAAATTTCAGCCTTCCTCTGTAATTTCCCTAGGTCATTGTAAGGAATTTGGGGGGAGGGCAAAGGATCAGCCTGGAAGCAGCCTTTCTTTGTTTGATATCAGTCTGTACTGGCGGAGAAATGCATAATGATGATCTAAAAATATATATTTTCATTCACCAAAAAAAGAAGTAAAAGTAATTTAAGTTTTAGACACTGATTTGAAAGCTGAAGAAGTTCCTGGGAAATATATAAAATTTTCTTTTACCTTGTAATTTCCTGTAATTATGATCTGGCTATACTCATTAATTGTATGCTGTTATTAAAGTTAAATAATGAAAATCCAATTTACATTGTTATAAGACAGTGGAAACTCTGAAGGAAATGGCCAGAAGAGATGTTTACTTCTGAGTGATTTAGGAATAGTCTGGTTATACATGCTGTGTTTCTACATGTGTTTGTCCACCTGTTCCTGCTTTGTTCCACTGGCAGTTATTTAATATACATAACTGTAATTGTAGCTATTGAAAATCTAGCTCAATTATGGGCTTTATGAGTCTGGATATCAGTAGAGTTATATTTACCTCCCTCTTCACATTTAGATGTGTATTGTGTATGGGTACCTATTCATTCTCCTGAAGAATATTCATAAAGCTCTTAGAATAAAGAGCATATAGAGCTATTCAATTAAGAAGAACTGAATTGGCGATGAGTCCTATCAGAGTTAAACTATATATGTATTTTTTTCTCATGCTTCCTGCCCATTTTGCTTTTATGGATTAAATTCTGACATGTTCATGAAATACAGCATCACTATTGTCTAAGTTACTTGAGTGTTTTTTCAGGAAGACAGATAGCTCTAAAATGACTAGTAGAGGGCCGGGCGTGGCGGCTCGTGCCTGTAATCCCAGCACTTTGGAAGGCCGAGGGGAGCAGATCATGAGGTCAGGAGATAGAGACCATCCTGGTTAACATGGCGAAACCCTGTCTCTATTAAAATACAAAAATTAGCCGGGCATGGTGGCACACACCTGTAGTCCCAGCTACTCGTGAGGCTGAGGCAGGAGAATAGCTTGAATCAGGGAGGTGGAGATTGCAGTGAGCCAAGATCGCGCCACAGCACTCCAGCCTGGCAAGAGCGCAAAACCCCATCTCAGAAAAAAAAAAAAAAGAAGACTAGTAGACAGCTTGTCTAAACAACAATAAAAATAGTAAAAATACAATCTATAGTGGTTGTGAGCAGTCAGGTGAAAGGGAGAGACCCCATGAGTATTAACCATAGTGTCATAACTTTTTAGTTCTTCTTAAACTCTTCAATCAGTGAGAATGAGTTAAAGAGGAGCTAGTCTGGTAGCTGGGAAGGGGTGTGTCAGCATCCCTTGTCAATCATGTTTTAGTTATTGCTTTAAAAACAGACTTTTGCACAACAGGGTAACTACAGCCAACAATCAACTTATTGTACATTTTAAAATAACTAAGAGTGTAACTGAATTGTTTGTAACACAAAGGATCAATGCTTGAAGTGATGAATCCCCCATTTGCCCCGAAGTGATTATTATGCATAGTATGCCTGTATCAAGGCATCTCATGTACACCATAAATATATATATCTACTGCATGCCCACAAAACTTAACAATAAACACTTTAAAAAAATAGACTTTCATTCTGGAGGCTTGAAATTTGATTACTAAATTTTATTTCAAGCCTGACAGATTTTATGTGGAGAGTATTTTCTGTTCTAGATTTTGTTTCTAGATTGCATCTCATTATTTCCATCCAAAATTTTATGTGAATATACTAAACTATCAACAATGGCATTTCCTTGATGTACGCATAACTTATTTATAGATTCGATATGCTCTTTATGAATGAACTCTGCCATACTTTTACATTAATACAGTTTAAAATGGATACATTAGGGAAAGATTATTTGGGGCCTTTAGTTTGGAAATCTATTAAGGAAACATCGTTTGAATGGCGTTATGTTAAAAACAGGTTTGCAATCTGAAACTAGTTTTATTGATTCAGTAAAAATTTGTAGAATGACTATAGTTTTTGGGTCCTGGAGCTGTAGTAGTATGTAAAAAAAGTTACGAAGTTTATTTTCTCAAGAAGTTTACATTCTAGTGGGCATATATGACAAATATCTTTATTTAAAAATTCATAACTTACCCACATATACACAGATAAAAATGCATTAGGTGATGATAAGAGCTAAGGAGAAAAATAATGCATGGAAGGGGGCAGAGAGTGTTCCTGGTGTGATATGTTTTGTGGGGTGGTAAGAGGGTGAGGTGGGGAGAGGTGAGACAGGTTGTTCTTCTTCCAACTTATCTGACACTACTCTTGGCATATGCTTGCTGTGTCTTGTTACTTTCAAATGCAGGACAATTAAGTCATAGTTTCTGACAGTATCTGGAAATAAATGCCAAATTTGCTTTCCAAAATGTGACTCAGCAGAGAAAAGCTATGCCATGTGTATGCATGACAATATTTTTACCTCCATGCCCTGTTTAATATTATGATTTAATGAGCTTTAGTTGTAAATAATTGATAAGACATGAGATGGATTGGATGTAATGAATTAAATGTCTCTCCGTCTGGCTTAGAAAGAGATGCGTAGTTTATGTCTGTGTACACAATGGATGACTGATATCCTTGTGAGGATGTTTGTATGCCTGTGGTCACCACCTAGGAGGAAGCTTTGAAAGCTACTCTATTGTTGTCCAACACGGTCAAGGATAAAGTTTATCCTTTGAGGACTTTTCTTCCTTTTCTCTATCTTCATGTCCTGCATGTATCTTTTCAGCCTGGAACTGAGAGTAAGATGAATTAGCTAAACAGTCTTGATGGAATAGTCAGTACATAAAGGAGAGCTACCTTCTGCTCTTTGCCTCTTCTCCCTTGGGAGAGATTTGATTTTCCCCCCAAACTTAAACACGTTGCTGATTGCAGAGAGCACAGTAGCTGCTGTAGTTCGTCATGTTCTAGCAGCCTGACCTGGTCTAGAGCCTCACTCTCAAGGCATGGGCTGGCTAGAATGCGCCTTAAAACGTGGGCTTTTAACACAGATGATTGAAAATATTCATAGGAATTTGAGTTGTCAGATCTTAGTAAAAATGAAAAAAATGAGACATTTGATGCATATAGAGTATGTGAATAGAAAAAGACAATAGATTAAAATCAGCATTATATGAAAAGAAATCTCTCAGTTAAAATTTAAGAACATGACTTGTCTGCATTGAATTTATTAACCTAATCTGGATGTAAGCAATATCTTTCAGAAGAAAAAAAGAGAAGCATCTTTTTTTTTAAATTTCCAGATGCCTTTATGGTTGTACTGTATTCTGCATGGGATGCAAAGTAAAGATAACAACATGTATTTTGTTGTTTTTCTGCTCTCGTCCTACTTACAGCATTCTTTCCATGGTGATTCAAAGTGTAAGGGTATTGTTGTTTAAAATCCATGCTGATTCATTTACATTTTATGAAGAGGTGTCATCTCAAAACATACCTATTTTCCCTTGTGCAGCAACTTGAATGGAGCTATTGTCACAAACCTAGCCCCTGAATAAATAAGTAATACTACTTGAGATGCTGGTTAGGCAGGTACTTCCTGATGTGTTACTAGGAAGAGACTCGAGACAGCTGCTTTAGCACCTGCCTGTGGCTCAGCTGCTCAGCCACACGCTCCCAAAGGTAACAGCAGCAGAAATCCTCCTATGAAAATGTGTCACCTGAAACACTTATCATTTCACTCTGAAATAACCTTTTAAGGCTGGGTCTACTTTTCAGTCACTTCAACTCAATTCCTTTCATATTTATTGAGGGACTCGCATAGCCCAGACCTTTTTGGTGTGTGCTGGGTATATAGAAACGTGTCTGAGGCCCAGGCCCTATCTTTCTGGAATTCACCATCTGTGTAGTGTATTCACACACTGCTATAAAGAAATAGCTGAAACTGGGTAATTCATAAGACACGAGTTTTAATTGGCTCATGGTTCTGCAGACTGTATAGGAAGCGTGGCCACAGATGCCTTAGGAAACTTACAGTCATGGCAGAAGGTGAATGGGAAGGAGGCGTGTCTTACAGGGCTGGAGAATAGCCAGGGGAAATCTGCCCCTATGATCCAGTCACCTCCTATCATACCCCTCCTCCAACATTGGGCATTATAATTCAGGGTGAGATTTGGGTGGGGACACGAATCCAAACCGTATCATCACCTTTTAAGACCTCAATAGCACTATATGCAGGATGAAGTGAATGTTAATCTGGGAGAAGCCATTTATAGTTTTTATAAAACTTAAATGGTAGAAAACATATTTTACCATTCAACCATATGAGAAAGATCAGTCAAATCTTTGTTGACTTTTGATTTTGAAGTGATACTTTTGTCAGCCTATAAAAAGTTGATGAAAAAGCTTTTCTTTTCACTAATTAGTTTGAACCTGCTATTCAGTATCAACTCTAAATGGGAATTGCAGGTGAGTCATTGTGGGTGACTGTAACTATTTTTCAGACAATTCCTGCTTGTGTTTAAATACGAGGGTTTAGTCATACATGAACACAGCCCAAGTTAACTTGATTGAGGACTGTCTTTAACTTCTCCCATCCCACAGGACCACTGATTACCAGTAGTGGTCTGCATATTAGTCTCTTCTATTCAGTTTTCAGCCACGGTTGTGCCATTCATTTCTTGCATGCCTTTTGCATAGTGAGGTATATAGGGGAATCTGCATACAAATGCTAATTGTTTTGTATTTGTGAAAAAAGAAATGGAGAAAAAATAACTCATGCACTTTAATGTAAATTTGCTTAAAAATGGCTGTATAGAGAATCACTCGGTTGTGAGGTCTCCCATTTATATTATTTTGACAATTCCTGAAGGATTGTTATCCGCCAGCAATTAAGGGAGGGGAAGGAAAGCCCTCTTAGTAAATCAGTCTAACAACCTGGGTGGGTAGAAAACTATTTGTAAGGACTATGAATGACTCCAGTATGCTTGGTTAAGTCGTCTATATTGAAAGTACTTTGACTTCAAGTGAGTGACTCTATGTACCAGAAGAGTCTCTGGACCAATAGAACAGGAATCTGAACCTTGATGATAGTGATTTAAAGTAAAAGCATTTTTGGGGTTGTGGATATCTTTGAGAATCTAATATATGTTACAGAGTCTCTTCTTTAGAAAATTTTCATACTTGCCAACATGAACAATTTTTGTGATGTTAAATTACGTTTTATGCCAGCATTTCCTCTATTCTTTCTTCCCATTTAAGCAGCCAGCAGTCTCTATGTTTCTTTGCCTAATGGGAGGTATGGGACTTGGCAGAAAGCTTAAGTTTTCTACAGGGCATCTCTCTTCCCGTCTTTCAGTCCTCAGAGACTAAATCTAAGGTGATTGTTATGCTTAATGTCTTGAACAGAAAGGAAAGAGGGATTGCCTCAGAGAGAAAAAGGAGACATTAGACTTAAAAGACATTCACGTGGAGCAACTGGACTTCCATACATACATGAAAAAGAAGTCACATTTTATATCAAACCCAATTCAAAATAGATCACAGACTTAAATGAAACACAGACTTTTAGGAAAATAAATGCAAAAGTTTTAAAGAAAAAAAGCAGATAGAAAAACATCTTTGGGATCATAGAGTTCTTAAACTTGACACCAAACGCACGTCTATAAAAGAAAAAATGAGGCTGAATGCAGTGGCTCATACCTGTAATCCCATCACTTGGGAGGCTGAAGCGAGTGGATCACCTGAGTTCAGGAGTCTGAGACTAGCCTGGGCAACGTGGCGAAGCCCCATCTCTATTAAAAAATACACAAATTAGCCGAACGTGGTGGTGCACACCTATAATCCCAGCTACTCGGGAGGCTGAGACAGGAGAATGCTTGAACCCAGGAGGTGGAGCTTGCAGTGAGCCGAGATTATGCTACTACACTCCAGCCTGGCTGACACAGCGAGACTCTATGTATATAGATAGATAGATATAAATTGTGTTAACAGAGAAAACACACTCTGCAAAATATTCTACGGAGGTGTATTCTAAGTTGATATGAGTGGCCGTAGCCCAGGGAAACACACAAACTCAAGAAGCCTTGAGTAAATGGTCCCAAGGCAGTCATGTCACAACTCTGCTTTATACATTCTGGGGAACTAGAAGTTATAGGCCAGTCATAAGTCAACACATGGAGGTTATACATCAGCCTCACCTAAAAAGGTGGGCTATCTTTTTTTTTTGAGACAGAGTTTCGCTCTGTGGCCAGGCTGGAGTGTAGGGGCGTGATCTCGGCTCACCGCAACCTCCGCCTCCCAGGCTCAAGCGATTCTCCTGCCTCAGCCTCCCGAGTAGCTGGGATTACAGGCCTGCACCACCACACCCGGCTAATTTTTGAATTATTAATAGAGACAGGGTTTCACCACGTTGGCCAGGATGGTCTCAATCTCCCGACCTCATGATCCACCTGCCTTGGCCTCAAAGGTGCTGGGATTATAGGCGTGAGCCATCATACCCGGCCAAAAGGTAGGATATCTTAAAGTGGTGGCTTACAGGTCATATATGGGTCCAAAGATTCTTTAATTTGTTAAGGGAGTATTGCTTTGTCTAAACATTTTGAGTCAGCAGGAAGTCATGTTTAAGGTAAGATAAGGAAGTCTGTTAACAAGTACACTGGGTCTGAGTGACCCGTGGGATGGGGGCCTTAACCCTTGTCTTCCCTGGCCTTATGTCCTGTTTATAATTTGGTATCTTATTGTCACAGAGAGTCTGTTCTGTCAGTCTTCTGGGCTCTGTTTTCACATGAATGCCGGCCAGTCATTGTGTCTGGACTCAAAAGGAAAGGCGATAATGAGATATGCCTGACCTCTTTTCTCATCATGGCCAGATCGCAGATTTTCAGGATTCTGTTTTTCAGGTCCTCAACCAAGAGAACACCTGCTCAGTCAGTTGGGGGCTTAGTATTTTACTTTTAGTTTACAATTCATCAAAATGAGAAAGCATGTTTTGCTCTGTAAAAATCCATGTGGACAGGGTAAAAAGACAAGCTACAGACTGGAAGAAAATATTTGCAAACCGTGTATCTGATAAAGGACTAGTATCTAAAATACATAAAGATTCCTCAAAACTCAACAGTAAAATACAAACAATCCAATTAGAAAATAGGCAAAAACCATGATGGCTATTGGTAAAAGAGGATGCACAGATTGTAAATAAGCACGTAGAAATATGTTCATCACCATGACCCGTTACAGAAATGCAAATTAAGACCACAATGAGATACCACTATATGCTTATCAGAATGACTCAAGCAAAAATATTGACAGCCACATGCTGGTGAGAATGCAGAGAAACTGGATAACTCATATATTGCTTGTAAAAATGATACAGCCACTCTGGAAAACATTTTGGCATTTCCTTAAAAAACTGAACATGCATGACCATGTGGCTTAGCAATTGTACTCCTGGCCAACACTTTGATTTCAGCCTACGAGACCTTGAGCAGGGAAGCCAGCTGTACCATGCCCAGACTTCCAACCTATGGAATGGTGAAATAAGAAATGGTGGTGTTTCTCAGCCACGAAGTCAGGGGTAATCAGTTACACAGGAATAGACTGCCAAAAAATCCTATATGACATCACCTTGGGAATAAGCACATAGAGTAAAGGACTGACCCTAAATTGGAGAGATGAGGAGCATCTAGCAAAGGACGTGACTGCGAGTGATGTAGAAGGAAAACCTAGAAAGTGTGGTATCCTGGAATCAAAGCACAAGATTGTCCAGGGCAGTGGGTGATCAGCTAGGTCAAATGCGCTTCTCTCCTCAAATATATCCACAAGTGGAATGCCCTTGAAAAAAATGTTTTCATTCTTTTCTTTCTTATAGCCTCAACTCTGAACTTTATGAATTACTGTCAAGTCTAACCCACAGACTCATTCTCCTGAACTTTTGTCCTAAATGTTCAAGTTCTTACTGCATACGTTTGCATAAATTTCACTTGAGAAGGCAATTCAAATATATCAACCTTAATTTAATTCCGTCAGAGATGTTTTCCTCCTTACAGTCTGTAACTTGGTTATATATACCAGTCTACTGTGCTCAAAACTTTGCCTTGACTTTTCTTTTTTGAAATAAGATAAAGAAGGACTTTAAGTCCTATTGATTTTACTGCTAAATTTTTTTCTTTATTAGACTTGTTTTTCCTGCTGATATCGATTTTAAAGGTGCACCTTCCTGTTTACTGTGATTTGAGGGTTCTGTTTTGCTGTTGCTTTCAGATTAATATCCTATCTCCTTATCTTTATTTCTGTATCCTTTTTAACTTTGTGGATTTGTGATCCCCATTTGAGAAAATTTTCTTGACTTTATGTCTTCATCTGATCAACCACTGAGTTATTCTTGCACTTTGAACAAGGCAGCATTCTATTTCAAGATTCTGCAGCCCTTCTATGCTCAGTACCACACTCTCATTCCTCATATACTCATTCTTTTCTTTGCATGCTGAATCCTAACTCAGCTCCAAGGGTGAACCCAAATACCTCTCATAAAATCTTTCCAGAGCTCTTCCTGACAATTTACGTCCTTTCATCTCCTTCCTTCCTTCCTTCCCCCCTCCCTTCCTTCCTTCCTTCCTTCCTTCCTTCCTTCCTTCCTTCCTTCCTTCCTTCCTTCCTTCCTCCCTCCCTCCCTCCCTCCCTCCCTCCCTCCCTCCCTCATCTCTTTATATGATAGTTTCCCCACACTACCACATGGGCTGGTGTTTGTTCTTCATGTCTTTCTTACCACGTTAAACTGCACTTCATGGATACAGGAACCTTGGTGTTTTATATTTCTTTTTCCTAAAATATATACCCATGTGTCTAGAATATGAATGATAAGCAATTAGTGTTTGTTTTTAGCTAAATACAATTATACTTCTAATTTACTGTTGTTTATGTGAAAGAAGAGAAACATAATTGTTCTTCATATTATTTACTTTTGCAACATTTACACATATACATTTGTAGCTGTCTATCCTTCTCTTTTAAAGAGAATAATCAAAGTTTATTTGAGATAGCCTGGTGTTATTTTATATATTCTGGAGGAAAAAAAATGCCTTAAAAACTATCTACTTTTTTTCCCCTGCTAGTATATTCCTAATATATTTTGTATTACTATGTTAATATTTGTTGAGCTGGATTACTAAACGAGTTTTTAAAAATTAATAGACTTTATTATATACTTTTAGATTTATAGGAAAATTGAGCAATTCTCCCTCACAAGTTTTCCTATTATTAACATCTTATAGTCATGTGGTACTCTTGTTATAAGTGATAAAGCAATATTGACACATTATTCTTAATTCTCTGAATTAGACTTAGAGAATTAGAGTGTTGTACATTCTATTGGCTTTGACTCATAACATGTATTTACAATTGCAGTATCACACACAGTAATTTCACTGCCCTAAAAATTCCCTGTTCTCCATTTATTCCTTCTTCCTTTCCCTGAACTCCTGACAAAAATAATTTTTCTTACTGTCTCCACAGTTTTGCTTTTCTCAGAATGTTAGATAATTGCAATCATATAGTTATAGCTTCTTTCACTTAGAAATATGCACATATGATTCCTCTGTATCTTTTCATGACTTGATAGCTGATTTCTTTACATCACTGAAACACATTCCAATGGATATATTACAGTCCATCTATTCACATAGTGGAAGACATCTTGATTGCTTCCAAGTTGTGGTAATTAAAAGCTATGAATGGCTGGGCGAGGTGGCTCATGCCTGTAATCTCAGCACTTTGGGAGGCCGAAGTTGATGGATCACCTGAGGTCAGGAGTGTGAGACCAGCCTGATCAACATCGAGGAAACCCTGTCTCTACTATAAATACAAAAAGTAGCCGGGTGTGGTGGTGTGCACCTGTAATCCCAGCTACTCAGGAGGCTGAGGCAGGAGAATCGCTTGAACCTGGGAGGTGGAGGTTGCAGTGAGCAGAGATCATGCCATTGCATCCCAGCCTGGGCAACAAGAGTGAAACTTTGCCTCGAAGAAAGAAAGCTATTAATATTTACAGGCAAGTTTTGTATAGACCTACTTTATTTGGGTAAATATCAACGAGCACAGTTGGTGAATCGCTTGGTAAGAGTATGTTTAGCTTTTTAAGAACCTGAAAAACTGTCTTCCAAAGGGACTGTATCATTTTGTATCCTCACCAGCAATGAATGGGATCCTCGCCAGCATTTAGGGTTGCAGTATTCCAGATTTTGGCCATTGTAATAGATGCATAGTGACACCTCAAGTTGCAAATGATGACATATAACATTGAGCATCTCTTTGTATGCTTATTTGTCATCTGCATATCTTTAATGAGGTGTCTTAGATATTTTGGTGATTTTTAAATTTTTATTGTTGAATTTTGCATGTTTTGGATGCCAGTCCTTTCCCAGATACGTTTGCAAATATTGTCTTTCAGTCTCTGGCTTGTTTTTTTCTTCTCTTAATAGTGTTTTCTTGCAGAGCAGAATTTTTTAATTTTAATGAAGCCCAGCTTACCAAGTTTTTATTTCAGGGATTATGCTCTTGATATCAAAAACATCATTGTCAAATGAATAATCATCTAGATTTTCTCTTATGTTAGTTTCTGCAATCAGTTTTATAGTCCTATGTGGTACATTTAGGCCTGTGGTTCATTTTGAGCTAAATTTAGTGGAAGGTGTCAGATGTGTTCTAGATTAGTTTCTCTACACATGTATATCAAGTTGTTCTAGCATTATTTGTTGAAAAGACTATATTTTCTCTATTGTATTAGGTCTGTGGTCCATTTTGAGTTAATTTTTATGATGTATGTGGTCTATATTTAGATCCCCCCTTTTTTTGGAATAGGATATTCAGTCTTTTCAGTACCACTTGGGGAAAATTTCCATTGAATTACTGATTCTTTGTTAGAGATCAGTGTACTATATTTGTTGGGTCTATTTCTAGGCTCTCTATTCTGTTCCACTGACCTGTGTGTCTGCTTTTTCACCAACATCATACTGTGCTGATTACTATAGCTTTATAGTAAGTCTTGAAGTCAGATAGTGGTCAGTCTTCCAACTTCATCCTTCTTCAGTATTGTGTTGGCTCTTCTTCTGGGTCTTTTACTTCTCATAGAAACTTTAGAATCAGTTTGTTAATATCTACACAATAACTTGCTGGGATTTTGATTGCAATTGCTTTGAAACTAACTGACATCTTGAAAATATTGAGTCTTCCTATCCATGAACACAGAATATCTCTCAATTTATTTAGATTTTGTTTGACTTTTTAAATAAGAGTTTTGTAGTTGTCTTTATTTAGATTTTGTACATATTTTGTTAGATTTGCATTTAAGTATTCAATTTTTTGGTGTTAATATAAATTTTTTTACTTTAAATGCATATTGTTCATTGCTGTATAGAAGAAATTGATTTTTGTACATTAGCGTCCTGCAACTTTCCTATAATTGTCTATTAGTTTCAAAAGATTTTTGTTGTTATTACTCTTGATTCTTTGAGATTGGGATAAATAATCATGTCATCTATGAGGAAAAACAGTTTTATTTCTTCCTTCTCAGTCTGTATACCCTTAATTTCCTTTTCTTATCTTATTGCATTATCGAGAACTTCTAATACAGTCTTGAGTAGTAGTGGTGAAGAGAACATTCTTGACTTGATCCTCACATAGAAGCAACAACTTTTTCATCATTAAGTATGGAGTTAGTTGTAGGTATTTTTTGTAGCTGTTCTTTGTCAACTTGAGGAAGTTCCCCTCTATTCCCAATGCCTGAGAATTTGTATTATCAATAGACATTGGATTCTGTCAAATACTTTTTCTTCATCTATTGATATGATCAATGATATTTTTCTTTAGCATGTTGATATGATGGACTATACTATGGTTCAGTGATATCTTAATTACCTTATGTATACAAAAGGAGAAAATATTCATTTTTGCTATCATACTTGTATTAAAGCAGTACATTCCTTTTGAAATAAAAAATAGTGATTTCTAGAAATACCTGTTATGACATTTATAATGTATGTCACTTATAATATATTTATATATTATATATAAATGTCATATAAATATGAAGTTTATAATATATTCTATTTAGATAATAAAATACTGATTTTTGAAGGGAGAATTAAATTCTAGGATATGTCACAGAAATTCTGTGGTATATTCATTGAAAGTTGAGTTTAGATAAATGAAGTAGTATTTTGTTACTGCCTGGCATTGCAGTAACTAAAATACATTGATATGGCTTTTTCTTTGTCCCTATTATATTCTACAGAAACTTGTAATTATGATATGAATTGGCAAGGAAATATTCAGAGTCTGATAAACTATTCTTCTCTATTTTTATCATATGTAATGGATTCATGATCAAAATTTGATGGACTGGTTGAATTGTCTTTTATTATTATTATTTACCTCTTCTGTTGTTCAATATTTGCTATACACTGTACTCTCTTTCTTGACAAAAAATAAAACCAGAATGTCTATGTATTCAGAAAATAGGACTCTAAATAGTTCTGTATCATTTCCCCATTGCTCTAAAGTCATAGTAAATTTTAAAAAGAGAAAAATAAAGTTCACTTAGAGCCCTTCCTAAAGTATCTGTGATACTGTAATAATGATAGACTATGTAAGCTGTTCAGCATTACTGCACTAACCTTGTCAGGGCTTTCTTATGTTGAAGAAACTAGTAGATTGAATGCCCTAATTTTTCTTTCATGTGGCTTTTTTGGATAAGCTAAGTGCTCTGAAGCACTGTAAATTTGTCTATACTTCTCTTAAAATGAATAAAGATCTGTTGCAACATAGATAGGAATCCAGACTCTAGACCCTAGATTTTATCCAGCTAGCTTTGTCTGAGACTAAAATGACCAATAATATGGGTAGAATATTCTGGATCTAGGGTTAGCCAGTCAAGCCAGTAGGTCAAATCTAACCCATTGCCAGTTTTTGTAAAGTTTTATTGTTATCAGTTATTCTATTTTTTAAAACATATTGTCTATGTTTGCTTTTGATAACAGCAGAATTAAGTAATGGGACAGAGACCATATGGCTCGAAAAACCTAAAATATTTACTATCTGGCCCTTTACAGAAAGCGTAAGCCCACTCCTGTTTTAGGCCACCTTTTCCTGGTGACAGTGAAGGTCATAATGGTGGCTGTCAAGTCCTACAGTTCTGGAGACAGTGGATCCCTGTGCTGGAGCTAAAAGAAGGGTGACAGAGTAGGTGACTTAAGAAGATGATTTAAATAAGACAGAAGGTAGTTAGGAAAAGAAGTATTCTTTTAATCTATATAATGTATGCATTCTTTTCAGAGCTTGAATTTTTTTATAGTGTTATTTTACAAGAGTATTGCAACGCATACCCAATAGAATATTATACAACCTTAAAAAAGAATGCAATCCTGTTATTTGTAACAACATGGGTGAACCTGGAAGAAACTATTTTAAGTGAAATAAGCCAGGCACAGAAAAACAAATACTGCATGATCTTATGTGTGGAATTCAAATTCATGGAAGGAGAGAGTAGAATGGTAGTAGCTAGAGGTTGGAAAGATGTTGGTGAAAAGGTACAAAATTTCAGTCAGACAAGAGGAGTAAATGTAAGAGATATAATATACAACACGATGACTGTTCCTAACCATGTATTCTATACATGAGAATTGTTAAGGGAGTAGATTTTAAGTGTTCTCACTGCAGAAAAATAATAAGTATGAGAGGTGATACATATGCTAATTAGCTTGATTTAGCTATTCCACAATGTATATACATGTTTCAAAACATTATGTTATATATTATAAATATATACAATTTTTGTTTGTCAATTAAAAACAAAGCATATTACTGGAGATGCCCAAGAAAGACGTATTGACTAGTATGTGAATTTTAAGACTGCAAATATATTCAGAATCATTTTGATATCGAGAACTACTAAAAGCAAATGATGGCTCATGTTTATAATCCCAGCAGTTTGGGAGGTTGAGTTGGGCAGATCACTTGAGTCCAGGAGTTCGAGACCAACCTAGGCAACATGGTGAAACCCTGTCTTTACATAAAATGGTACAAAACTCAGCCAGATGCGATGGCATGTGCTTGTAGTCCCAGCTACTCTGGAGGCTCAGATGGGAGGGTTGCCTGAGCCTGGGAAGCAAAGGTTGCAGTGAACCAAGATTACACCATTGTGCTCTAGCCTGGATGACAGATTGAGATTCTGTCTCAACAAAAAGAAAAAGTATGCAGGTATGCCTGAAAAGGAATGCCAATGTGTAAATGTATCTGTTTGCTCTCCTGGAGGGATGACCTCTAGTTTTCATTAGATCTCAGTGACCATGTGACTCCATAAAGGTGAAAAACCACTGCTGAAGAAAATGCTGGGCATAACGGGACAGGCAGACAGGGTAGGTGAGGAGTAAGGCCATGCCATTTTGTGAAAATGCTCACGCAAACCCATGGAGAGAATCACATAGTAAGGAGCTGAAACCCCTGTGACAGCCATGTGATTAAACTGTCTTGAAAATAGGGCCTCCAACTCTAGTTCAAACCTCCAGTACTACAGCCCTAGCTCACATCTTGACTGCAACTTCACAAAAGACTCCAAGGCAGCCACCAAGCAAGAAGCATCTAATTAACATACACTATATTCCTGACCCACAGAAACAATATAAAATAATGTGTTTATTATTTTAAAAAAGGAATGCTGAGAACCTTTGAACTGAAAGAGAAGGTTAGCACTGAAGTGACTGACTTATGATGTCGCTGTTAATAAGTAGCCTTCATTTCCTACTTACATTGTCCTGAGTGATTTCAGAATTTAGGGCATTTGAATATCAACAAGCCTGCAATACTATTGATTTTGCAGTAATCCGTTCAATTCAGGGAAAATATTACTGAGTCTTACTCCCTATATGGAAGGATTGAATATAAATCATGACCATAATCATGGTCATGATCATCACCATCACCATCTGCACCCTCAAGCTGACATTTGTTGTGTAAGGACTCTTCCAAGTGGTCTATGGAGGTTATTTCACTCATTCATTCTTCACGGTAATCCAGTGAAAATTATTCCCATTTTGCATATGAAGGAAATGAGGCAGAGAGGAGGTCAACACCTTGAACAGGTTCACACAAAGAAGTGACATCTTCAGAAAGTTAATAGCAATCAAATGTGAAAGTGATTCATCAACTTTTAGTTGCGCTGCAGAACAAGCGAGAGAGTAACTGATGTCATCTGTTGGCAAAGCCTTTGGCAGCACTCACAGTGAAAAGAAGTGGTTTTCTTGCAGGGTGGAAGTATCGCTTTACAGTGTGCAATCTTTTATTAATAATGTATTTTATGATTCTGTACTAAAGTCCACTAATTAGAATTGTGCATCCTATAAAATTTTATTGTAAATATATGCCCAACTGTCAAGCAATGAAGAACTTGTAAGGATTTGTGCTTTTATTAATATGCTAATGGTAGTCTTTTCTGGGCCTCGGATTCTGAAGATGAACTATTCTAGCTGTCAAAGTACCTGCTTTTTACCAAGAAACAAGGGGTTTGACAATTGAGATAAGATTCAAATAGCCAAAAATGCAAAAATAGCTAATGACTTTTATATCAGTGGACAATATTATAATAATAGTTATGAGCAGTGGAATTGATGGTATAATGGGAAGAATTTGTACTTAGAATAACCTTAAAGGGCATCATCAGGCAGTTTTATGTGATCAGCCTGAAATATGAGTTCCTTAATGAAATGTATTATATTGGGGGATAATGCGTTATGTAGGCATAACTTACAGCCTGAAGTATGGAATTTTTCAAAGTGCTGTTGAACGAGCTTATACTGCTACATGCGCCTATTTTTAAAATTGCTGTTCAGTGAAATTACAGTGACTTTGACTTGGTCTGATTTATGAGATGAAAGTTTTTTTTAACAAAATTCTCTTCAAAATAACAGTATCCAGTTCTTTTGCACATACTCCTTTTCTCAGTAGCTATAACACTGTTTTAGTACGTGGCAAAAATAGTCTTCATTTAACAAAGAGCTGCGTGAGCTCTTTTGTATTTTCATATCCATTGACCTTCGTGAATTCTGGCATCATTGCTGCCATTTGCATTAAAATCTTTTGTTATGATTGTAAGGTTTATTTCCGAGGATAAAACGAAGAAACTGAGGCCAGCACCAAGATAATCCAATGCAAGGGAATTTATTCAGGCTCCTGGGTGAGGTTCTGCGGTCCAGACAGAAGGAGCTGGAGAAGTCGCACTGACTTCGCTCAGGCAGGGGGTTTTATAGGGAGTGACTTGGGCTATTTTTAGAAAGTCTATTTTTAGACCGGGGGTTTTTATAGGGAGTGAAACAGCTCGATTGGCTGTGGGAGAGCAAGACTGCTATTGGGTAAGTTACAAGCCTTGACCTAGGACTTGGCTTGTTGTTGGTTGGAATTACTTGCCTGCTATTGGTTGTTAAAGCTCGACTGCTATTGGTTGTTAGGGAGCTATGGTTGCAGCACCCTGTTTGCATACTGGGCTCTTTAAGAGGAAACCAGGCTGTGCGAGCAAGGGAGAAGGGAACATGTCTGAGCATGTCTGAGCTTGCTCGGGGCTTGTGAAAGGGAAAAAGGGGTGGGGGAGGGTGCATCCGGGCTCCCAGCAAGGCAACCGGCCTTACAATGATTAGCTCAAAAGGTGCTGTTGCTATCAATCTGTTTAATTTCTTCGAGAATCTTTGTCTGTTTTCAGTCTTCCTGTTGGAAAGGGCGTTTGCTCTAAATATAACCGTTTATTTGTATGAGTTCCAAGTTGGTAATACCATTTGGTAAACTGGTTGGTCTTTAGAACAACTGTTCTTCTAGACTCTGATTTCATACTTGAAATGCATTGCAGGGAAAAGGGACAATCCCTTATAGAGCAGGTGTATTCCTCTAGGTGGGCTGATTTCTAAATAACTTTGAATGCCCTTAATGTCCTTTATGATGGACTGAAGTTCCTATTTATTTAAGATCTTGATATTGTGGGGCCAATTTTCAGTCTGAAACAGCCCATGAATTTTTGTTGCCCACAGACTGGGAGATTCCCGGCAGAGGAACCACACAGGTCATCAGCGCTACTCTTTTGGCCGGCGCTGCTGCTACGTGGCCATCTTGGATCTCTCTCCGCCGGGTGATGAAGTTTTTCTGTTTCTTAGTTTTCCTTTGGCGGACGCCCCTTCCCCACAGAGCGGGACCTTCCCGGGTTCGCTGTGCTTGCTGTGAAACTCTCAGTCCTCAGCGCTTCCAATTGCTTGCTGTTTTCCTTCTGGGGATGGGACCAGCCGAGCCCGTCCGTCCCGTACACTCCGCACCGGGAAGCGCCGTGCCGGGCGCCGGCAAAACAGCCGTGCCAGCCAAAAGAGTCGCGCTGGTGACCCGTGTGGCTCCTCTGCCGGGAATCTCCCAGTCTGTGGGCAACAAAAATTCATCGGAAAGTGCGGCGTCCACTCGTTCTCTGCGCTTTCACTGGGAGCTACGTTCCTGAGCTGTTGCTAATCGGCCATCTTGGATCTCTCTCTGGATTTTTTTAAAGCTTTCCATGTGGTTCTAATATACAACCAAGATTAAGCACCCACTGCCAAAATGAAATAATCATCTAGCCAAGTGGTTCTCAAAATACGGACAATCAATATCACCTGAGAACTGGTTAGAAATGCAGATTCTTGGGCCTCACCCTAAGACTTGACCACTCAGAAACTCGGAATGGGGCCAGCAATCTCTTTTTTAAAACTTTATTATTTTTAATTGGAACATAATAGTTATACATAATTATGGGGTACGATATGATATTTCAATCCATACATACAGTATAGAATGACCAAATCAGGCATTGCTATGTCTATCAACTCAATCAAACATTTATAGTTTCTTTATGTTGAGAACATTCAAAATCCTCTCTTCTAGCCATTTGAAAATATATGATAAATTGGTAACCACAGTCATGCTATAGTTGCTATCAAATACTAGAACTCATATCTCCAATCTAGTTGTAATTTTTAAATGACATTCTGTCATCTTAGCAACATGGTTGAGCCTAGAGGGTGTTATGTTAAGTGAGAAAAGCAATCTGGGTCTTAACAAGCCCTCAAAAGGAGAGGATTTTATCTCACTGAAAACTAGAACCACTTACGTATGTCAGTGGCTCTACACTGAGGTGGTTTTGTCCCCAAAGGGACATCTGGCAATGTTGGAGACCTCTTTTGGTTGTCACAGCTGGTGGGAGACGACCGCTGGCATATAGTTGGTAGAGGGCAGGGGTATAAACCTCCTGCAGTGCACAGGACAGCCCAACAGAGAATCACCCAACCCCAAATGTCAATAGTGCTATGGTGGAGTAACTTACTTACACTGTGCTTTCCAAACAGCAAGAGAGTTTTTTAAAGTCCTGACTCCAGATCTGTTTAATGTCATTGGTGAGGGTGCACATAAGGATTTTTAGAAACTCTCCATGTGTGTACTTTATGCAGCAAAAGTTGAAAATCACTGCTGTGGACATTGGTTATTGATGGCAAAAACCACAATAACTTTTGCACCAACCTAATACCTAAAATTCTTAGGTCCTAATGGATGGATTAGGGTGATCCCAAACCAACTGGTCAATTTTTATCTAAAGAAATAGACAATTATATACCCCTTGTTGTGTTATAATGGGAAGTACAAACACCTATTTGTGAAATGTTCTTGCCAAAAATTCAAACTTGGACAAGCTTCTAGATTTCTAGATCTCACTACTAATTTAGAGGTATATGTTAAAAAACACCACAGGAAGGCTGTTGGCTAAATTCAGAATGTAGAAAGTCCTCTAGGACATATGGCACAGACTACTTATTTTCAAATAAATAGCAAGAGGGAAAGACAGGAGAGGAATGGGGATTATTCTAGAATAAAACAAACTTAAGACCCCTAACTGATAAGTGTATTGTTTTTGGAACTTGATTTGAAAAGGCAATGAGAAAATTAAAAACATCTGTGAGTCAATTTGGGCAGTTTGAACACAGACTAGATATTTTATAATATCGAATAATTATTCTTAGAGTTGCATATGGAGGGGTAAGTAGAGGTTATAGGTAAAATGCGGTTATCCCTATGTTGATCATTGTTGATGTCGTGTGCTGGGTGTATGGGGACTTATTTTAATATTCTCTTTACCTTTGTGTATGTTTGAAATGTTCCACGATAAAGATAGAATGAGAAGGAATATGTAAACAGGTAGGAGGAAAGGCAGGTGAGAATGGTGTTAGAAAAACTTGGAGTTTCCACAGTGTTAAAAAGTAAGTCTAGTGGATGTGATGACATGAAGTCACTTGATGACTTCAGCAAAGTCTGTTTCATTGGAGAAATGGGTCTGGAAGCAAGATGGGAGTCCACTGGAACTTGACAGGAGTAGACATGGTATTACTGCTATGTTCGAGGAAGGACAGGCTTTCATGTGTTTACATAAGACAGACCCTATAGAGAGGAAGATAGTGAACCCTCAGGAAAGAAACAGGACATGTGCATCAGCTTTGCCCTGGTGCAAACATTAATTTGGATCTCAAGGCACTGGTGCAGACATTAACTTGGATAATTATAGCAATTACTTAGCATTATGTATGGCATATTAACACATTATTATTATGAGGGTTTTGGAATTGGGGTGCATGTGATATGCATCCAAAGAAGTTCCTTTTTGTGACTTTTTGGATATTTTGATATAAATTGCCGATTGCTATGTTAAAATATTAACAATTATTGTTCTTACATTTCTTTAAAATGCTTTCAATAATCTAGAGCAGAATTTGGAAGTGCAAATATTTATATATGTATGTTGAAATAATGATATATTAAACTATACCTAAACTTATCACAGAGTACTTTCATGGACCTAAGTTAGGTGAGTAAGGTGCAATCTATGCCCTGGGAGGGAGGGAGGGAGGGAGAGAAACAGAGAGAGAGAGAGAGAGAGAGAGAGAGAGAGAGAGACAGAGACAGAGAGAGAGAGAGAGAGAGAGAAAATGAATAAGATTAGAGGGAGAAAATGGCAAGAGACAATATATTTAAATTGTTGTTTATTCAGGGAAAACTTAGATTGATCACTGTTACTGTTATTTTGTTATTTTTATTTCTAGCTATATTGTCTCCTGGCAAAAAGTATAAATCTAACTGTTCATTCACAGGCCATTTGCTTTTCTTTTCTAATTAGCTTCAAAAAATTAGATTCCAAAGAATGAAACACGTTTAACTCACATTTGGGCTTTTGTTTGTTGAAACAGAACTGTTCATTATGAAGGTGGCGCTGTGTCTGTTCATGCACGTTCCCTTTGGAGACTGGAGACGCTAAGAGTGGCGTAAGTAGAACTTCTAAACACAGCCCGATGCACCAAGTGTACCAAATAGCGCAGTGTTGCGCTTGAGTCAGCCGGTCGTGCTGAAAACTACAGCAAGCGAGCGAACAAAGGAAACACTGAGAAAGTGGTGGAGTGTTTCTCTTTGGTCTCTTTCCTTCCACCTACCTTTGTAGTTCCTTAGCCTCGCTCACCAGCTGGCAAACCTGAGAAATAAACAGTGATTTTGTACGGTGTGTTTTTGTCTTTAGCCTCACTCACTTTTTTAACATCATCTCATCCCAGGCCATGCGTCTCTTGGCAGAAAGGGCTACTAGGACAGAGCGATATAAGATTTGGAGACAAGACAAGTTCTTTGCAAGCCTGTCACACATTTCCAATCTGACAGACTATGGATTTAACCCTCTAAAAGTACATTTAAAACAGAAAACTTGGACGTGACCAGTAGGATAGAGTCATTACTGGAAGTCACTATATTTACTTAAAAATCACTTCATAGCCAAGTACAAATCTGCATTGCTATAAAAGTCACTGTGTATCCATTATAGTAATGAGAGTTTTTATGTATTAATATTTATGATGCATAAATATATAAAATATTTTTTTCCGATTACTTAAAAACTGAAAATTTCCTTCTAGTTCCTGTAAATAAATACAGTATGATGAGAAAGGTGTCATTTTGGACTATTTTAAGTAGAATTAGAATGTCAGTTTTTTTTTAATAATTGGAAGCTTTAGTCCTTTGCCTAAAAGCAACAAATTTTCAGTGTATTTGTTTCCCAGTGTATTGGGCTTTAAAGACATTATTGGGCCAGGCGCGGTGGGTCACACCTGTAATCCCAGCACTTTGGGATACCGAGGCAAGCAGATCACCTGAGGTCAGGAGTTTGAGACCAACCTGGCCAACATAGTGAAGCCTCATCTCTACTAAAAATGCAAAAAATTAGCCGGGTGTGGTGGTGCATGCCTGTAATCCCAGCTACTCAGGAGGCTGAGGGACGAGAATCTCTTGAACCTGGGAGGCAGAGGTTGCAGTGAATCAAGATCATGCCATTGCACTTTTGCCTGGGCAACAAGAGCAATACGCTGTCTCAATCAATCAATCAATAAAACAATATTGATGTAGGATGATAATTGATTTGTACTGGGCTTTAAAGAGATCACTGGTTTAGGATAACAGATTCCATGGGTTGGAATGAGGGCTATCTTACTCTCATATAACTATCTTTATAGACCTTTTACTTTGAGATTATTGCCTGTCTAATGGTGATGAGAATAGTTTAGTGGACTTCAGTTGTTTTTGCTCATATTTCCCATACAATAATTTTGGAAAACTTTGTACATTCTTGAACATTGTGAGGTTGACATAGAAATCCTTTCATTATCAGTTTAGGTGAATAGAATATAACTTCTAGTGTGTTTTAAATAGTGACACTTTTTAAAATAAAATGGTTACATCACCCTTTTCAAAATATCCAACTGATGGAAAATAATGCTGTGATTTAATACTCACCTTTGTCTATTGAAAATGGTTCTTTAACAATAAAAATATATATTATTATTTTTCCTTTTCATTACATCCTACTCCTGTGCAACAAAAATATTCATATTAATTTCTTATATTTTTTATGTTAGTAAGTCTATAACTAAAAAGATTTTCTATATTATCATTAATTACTAACTGATAATATTTAATTTCTTTGATATAAATGCACAATTGATATTACCTAAATATTAAAACTTTCACAATCAAATCTACCTAAGTATTAAAACTTTTGGTAAACACTAAAAAGAAAATTTTTATTGGAAATTCATATCATAATGAGATGGGAAAAGAAGAGACAGACTTCTAAGGCAAACAAAGGAAAAACTCATAGCTTTTATATGCTTTGTAATTATTCAGATAATTTAGGGAAAAAAAGTTTAAGTGTTACTCATATTTTTTACTTTGTGTATTATAAAATGAAAGATTAAAGAAGTGTATACAAATTAATTGTATAAATAACTAATTATATATGTAATTAAATTGTCAGTATAAGTGCAGTTTAGAGAGATTGTGTCACCCTTATAAAACGGATTGTGTGTTTTCAAAATGTAGAGAGATACCTATACTTCATGATTGAGTGCTAAAAGAAATATATATCTTTTTGTAGAGACTCCAAATCTGTCTTATTTTTGTTTAAAAAATAGCACAAGAGCTTCTGAAAACCTGACAGGACTTTGTTTTTATTGTTATTAATATTTTTGATGAGCTGTGACTACATAAATCTAGATTATTCTGCAAACTTCTGCATACCTTCCATTGAGTAATCTTGTTCCTGTCTCTCTACTGTTGCTTGTGTTTGTATTTTGAAATAGAAGTCTGAAGTTTATTTTCACTTTAATTATGGGTGATCGACATATAGAAAGGACATGATCTTATGGCCAGCCACAGGGGAAAGGGGATGCTAATTGCTTCTCAGAGTCCAGATGCCACTGAGGGAAACACCACAGAGAAGGCAGAGCAGGCAGTTTTTCAACCATTTAGCAGCTTAAAGAGAGGTATTTTGCTCTCCTCTGTGACCCTTCATTAAATTTCACCCTCCTGTCTAACAGCAGGAAAGTAGGTGATTCATTTGTAAGAAATATAATTATTTCAAAAAGTTTTTCAGATTACACTGACTCTTTGAACTACTTTGGCAAATATGCAAATTGAGCTACACTCAGTTTAGGCTCTTTTATTTTTTTAAATTAAATCCCTTCTATTCTAGGAAGTTTACATGTCTTACTATATACAATGGCCACATAATTAGTAGTTTTCCTTTATGTTTATGAATTTATAGTGAAGATCCTGCTTTTGTTTATGATAGAACTATATTGCCTAATACTAATGTTTATATTCCATATTTGGGATATTCAGTATTCTCTTTTCTCCAATGAGATCCTAAACCATATATTTGTTGTAGTTGATGTGACCCATTCATTTTATATTTTATAGTGCATACTCTTCCAAATAAAACTGTTGTTGTCAAAAGTTTTTCAGTATCATGGCCTTTTCAATAAATCATTTTAATGTAGGGAGTTAAATTTAATAGAAAATGCTCTCTTATATTTTACTCCGAGGCAAAATTATAGGGATATTGTAAATGAGATGTATGTTAGTTCCTGTAATAGGAATAATCATTGAAATAAGAAATATGAGTTACATATAGTTCAAGTTGTATTTTTTATGTCACAAAAAACCAAAATTAAACTGTGACATATCATAAAGAATTACTCACTATTCCCCAATTCCCTTTGCGATAATTTTGAATAAATATTGATAATACGTAGGGCACAAGTTTTTTGATGTTACTGTAGGGAATTGCTTTATAAAGCCACATTACTGTTGCTAATTTTAGTTTTTACTATGTATTATTTTCTTGCCTCTTGATACTTTTGGGCTTGTCCTCTTATTCAGTTGGGCTGGGGAGCAGGGGGAGCTGGGCATGTGAGACCAGGCTAATTCGAGTGGCTGGAAAGGAAAGCAGATGTGCTTAGACTTCACAGTGTTTTTGCCAAAAACTGGCCTCATTCATTCCATTTCTACCAGAATCCTCTTACTGCCTTAAAGGAGCACTAATACATATGAGTTCAATTGAATAGAACTAAGCCTAGAACACCTGCCAGATATCCTAGTAAATAGTATGTATCTGGTCAAAATTTTGAGCTATTTTGAAAATGAAGGTGTGTTCTATCATAATTAAGATGAATGGTTATTTGGAAGTGATTCATTATTTCCAAACTTCATATTTTCCAAATATTTCATTGTTTTTCAAACAATGGAAACAAATATTAAAAATAATTGTGGCCGGGCATGGTGGCTGATGCCTGTAATCCCAGCACTTTGGGAGGCTGAGGCGGGTGGATCACGAGGTCAGGAGATCGAGACCATTCTGGCTAACACTGTGAAACCCCATCTCTACTAAAAATACAAAAAATTCACTGAGCGTGGTGACACGAGCCTGTAATCCCAGCTACTTGGGAGGCTGGGACAGGAGAATCACTTGAACCCAGCTTGCAGTGAGCTGAGATCACGCCACTGCACTCCAGCCTGGGCAATTTTCTGTCAAAAAATAAAATAAAATGGAAAATAATAATTGTGGTTTTCATAGTATTTGCAAACAGTGCACCTAATTTTATAACAGGAGGATTTTTAAAAGCTTGTGTATTATCAAAATAGAAATGCTTTAATATGCTGTTATTGGTAGACAAACTTTAATTTCATTTTAAGACAATACTGTGTTACTGGGTTTATTAGTACATGATTATTAATTTAGTTGGACTTTCCAAATTAATTATAACAAATTCATGTGAAAATGAACTTATTATGGCATAAGTCTACTGCTAATTTTCTATGCTAATATCTCAAGTAAAAAATTCGGGTTAGAAAAACAACATTAAATTGATTTCTAATTTACCAAAAGATTGCTAGCTTTGACAAAAAGTATTCTCAATTTGTAGAACACAAACATTTTTAATGAGTCTATAAAAAAACCAAGTTTATTAATTAATAAGATTATGTTGAAACCCTCCATATATTTACTTTTTGTTTGACTCATTGCATTTGACAAAATCATCTACTATAAACTGTCTTTTAAAAATGTATTCTTACGTTTTATTTTCAGTTTGTTGTTGACATGTGAAACTTTACATACATTCTTTTTAGAGTATACATTTTTTCTTTATAAAATATCTGGCTGTATACCTTTTGTGCTTTTTGGCCTTAAATTGGAATTTATCTAATATCCAATTTATCATTATTTCCTTTAAATGTTTATTTGCTTGTTAAATCATTTCTACTCATTTGATTTTAGTTTTCTTGCCTGCTTTGATCTTAAGCATGTCTCTGATCTATGATATATATGGGCTGTCCTCACTTTGCATGGTACGATGTTAAGGAAAGACATACACAATAGAACTGTCATCACTCTGCACCTTAGCATGGTTAAAGCTCCCAAATGCACAACCTTAAGTTAACAAGGTAATGTGCAAAGCAGTAACAGCGTGTATTTTGATTTTTCTATTTTATCCTACCTGACAGTCATTTTATTTATTTTCAATAGACAAATAATAATTGTACATACTTACGGGGTACATAGTGGTATTTTAATACAGGTAATGTATAATGATCAGATTAGAGCAATTGGCGTATCCATCATCTTAAACATTTGTCATTTCTGCACATTAAGAATGTTCAGTATCCTTCCAAGCAAATTTTTAATGATCATAAATTATCTTTTTACTGAAACAGCCTATGTTTTCTGTTTATTACATTTTTTTCTTGACTTTTTTAGAATTTTCATTTTTTTGGTCATTGGGTTCTAATAATTGTTCCACAATCTTAAAATTTTAAGTATAGGAATATATTTCTTTTGTCAGGTAAATATAGTCTAACTATATACTCCAGTTTATATATATGAGTTTCAATTAATAATCATACTTAGACATCGACAATAATACTACATTTTTTCAAGTCTGTGCAAATACAACAACAGTTTTGAACTAGTAAATGCTAAATAAAATATTTGATGTTGTACTTCCTGTATTATCTTCATTATAGGTTGACTAATCTGTATTAGAGGTTGACTTGGAACACAAGTTCTTAGTTAATCTCTGCATAGTATAGTGTATAGTATGGATTGTATGGCACTTAAAGTCAAAAACCTTAGTTAAATTTAACTTCTAGTTAACTATAAGCTTTGTGACTTTGTGTATTACTTAATCATTCTTAATAGCCAGTTTGTTATTTGTGAAATGAAATTAATATCACTAACATCCTACATTTTTGGGGAACATTAAGACAATATATATGACTTCATTGTCTGGCATATGTTTTAATAGCTGCTCCTTCTATGATTGTGGGTGCTATTGCATCAAATCCTGTTTTCATTAGGTGGAGTGGAAGCCACATAAGATGGGGCCAGCCATTCAGACTACGTCATGTCACAACAGGAAAATACTTGAGCCTCATGGAAGACAAAAACCTTCTACTCATGGACAAAGAGAAAGCTGATGTGAAATCAACAGCATTTACCTTCCGGTCTTCCAAGGTGAGAGAGAAAATATTATTTGGGTGTTCTATAAACGTTACTTTGTCACATTTTCTTTGAAGTTAGAAATGAGAAAAGAAATGATGTAAGCATATTTCATGTGCATTTCTAAATTATCAGTTTCTCTTCCATCCATTCCTCTCCAGTAAAACCGATTTTCTAAACCATTAAAACCTGCCTATAGAAAAACCTAAATGCACAATAAAGGGTAATGATTACACAAAGGGTAATGATTGCATAAATCATAGCATATGCGTACATATTGGGATAGTACAACACTGTCGAAAACATAAAATATAAAAATACCTATTACACATTATCAAATGAAAGGTGTTTCATGTGGTTTATAGTTCTTAAAACACATTCATCCAGCTCCTTCCTGTTTTCTTAAGCATCGACAGTGTACAGTGACCACAAATATTGTGATGTTTTTGGGTTACAGTATGAGGTAAAGCACACCGGGATCTTTGTCTCAAAGATACATTTATATATCCATTCTTACAGACAGACTTTTATCCTTAACCCTGTTGAATCATTTTTATGATAATTGCTATATTAGTCCATTTTCACACTGCTATAAAGAAATACCTGAGACTAGGTAATTTATAATGAAAAGAAATTTAATTGACTTACCCTTCTGCATGTCTGGGAAGGCCTCAGGAAACTTACAATCATGACAGAAGGGGAAGCAGGCAGGTGTTACATGGCGGCAGGTGAGAGAGAGAGCAAGAGAGTGAGTGTAAGGAGGAACTGTCAAACATTTTAAAAAACCATCAGATGTCATGAGAGCTCAATCACTATCAGGAGAACAGCATGGAGGAAACTCCCCTCATGATCCAGTCACCTCTCTCTTGACATGTGGGGATTGCAAATTGAGATGAGATTTGGGTGGGGACACAGAGCCAGACGGTATCAATTGCATGTTTCTGTTGATCATTTAATGAACATTGTGAAACTTGAGAAAGGTAACTGGAATGATATTAAACTACTAACTAACTGTCATCTTAGAAAGGTGAAACTTTGTTTCCTTAAGTAGATAAAGATTTGACTTGTGTTTCTGCGATTATACCTACTCATCTGAGGATAGGCATCTTGACAGTGTTATTCAGGGCTCATTAAAAAAAAAAGTATTATTTCATTTTTTTACTACTAGGAAGTTCTAAGGATTCAATCACTCTTCCCCATATTTTGTATGCTGCCTCAATTCAAGTTGGATTTTTGATAGCAGTATTATTAGATGAGGAAAAGATGTTAAATACTATGTATAAAATATTCAAACAAGGTCATGATTTGGCTTAGTAGAACTATAATACAGGCACTACAATGCTTTTAAAATATTGGATTAGTTTTCAATTTTTACTTTTCCTCTCTATAGAAATGTGTATGTTAGGTAAAATCTTCTAAATATTTTACAAGCATTAACAAAGATTATTTGCTATTTAGGTAAAACATTTACTCTAAAAGACCAATTTTCCATATGCTTAGTAAATTCCATTTTATTGACCTTATAATGCTGTCCTATCACAGCATAGGATTGGCAGCATAAACACAAATACTTACTGAACTTTGAAGGTGTCCTGCAGAAACCATATTTGCAGAGTTGTCACTAGAGGCCACTGGACTTTATTTCTACATTAGGTCTATGGCGTGGATTTCTCCAGTGAGTGCAGGAAATAGAGAACATTAATTTTCCCAACTATGAAAAGCTATTTCACTATAGCCTTAATAGTATATTTCATATAAATAATATCTAACATGCAAGAAAACATATTATTTAGAGTAATAATTGTAACAAAATTAAAAGTAGTTATTTACAGCTATTTAGATTTTTTTAGTCCTTTAATCATATTTTATTTCTTCTGATTTTGAAAGCAATGCATGTTTATCTTAGAAAGTTTAGAAAATACAAAAAATATGTAGGAGTAAGAAATAATTATGGAGAGTACCAACGTTTTGATAAATTTCCTTCCTAATCTTTTTCTTTTACTGTATAAACACACACAACCTGGGGATTAGGAGCCTCCATTACTCCTCCCCTATGCAATTGAAATCTACATTTTGACTCTACAAAAACTTAACTACTAATAGTCTGTTGTTGACTGGAAACCTTACCGATAACATAGTTGATTAACTCATATTTTTAATGTTTTGTGTATGATAAACTGTATTCTTCCAATAAAGTAAGCTAGAGGAAAGAAAATATTATTAAGAAAACTACAAGGAAGACTGGGCGTGGTGGCTCACGCCTGTAATCCCAGCACTTTGGGATGCCATGGCAGGTGAATCTGGCCAACATGGTGAAACCCTGTCTCTACAAAATTACAATACACAACTTAACCGGGGGTGGTGCATGCACCTGTAGTCCCGGCTGGTCAGGAGGCTGAGGCAGGAGAATCGCTTGAACCCGGGAGGCACAGGATGCAGTGAGCCGAGATCGTGCCACTGCACTGGGCGACAGAGCGAGACTCAGTCTCAAGACAACAAGACAACAACAACGACGACAACACACAAAAACCAAAACTATAAGGAAGATGAAATATATTTTCTGTGCCTTAGGTGGAAGTGGATCATCTACAAAGTTGGTCCTTGTTTTCATGTTGAGTAGGCTGAGGAGGAGCAGGAGGAAGAAGAGGGGCTAGTCTGGTCTCAGCGGTGGCAGAGGTGAAGGAAAATGCATATATAAGTGGACCTGCACAGTCCAAATACGCGTTGTTCAAGAATCAACTGTACGTTACAAAATACAAATGTAGTTTGTGTTCTGCTTTCATTTGATGATGTATAGTAGGTGTTTTTATATTTTATATTTTTGACAGCTTCATACTATCCCAGTATGTACGTATACACTATAATTTAGGCAATCATGACTATGTAATCATTATTCTTTATTGTATGTACATTTAGGTTTCTATAGCTATATAATATATACATATATTAATACATATCTATCATAAATAAAACTCAAACCAAAGTAAGTTGTGGGGAGACCAGAAGTAATTCTGAAAAGACAGTATCCTGAATGAACATTCGCGATGCCTTTCTCTTTCAACTCCTCTTCTGGGTTACACCGAATGGTAGAAGATGCCTTGGAATCTATGAGTTAACTGGAGAGCTCCAGGAAAGACAGTCAGGGTAGGTCTTTATTCTCCATTGTGAAAATAGAGAGGCACAGCTGGTAAAACCTCATTATCCTTACAAAGCATCTGTATCTATATATTTGCTGGGTGGGCTCTTAGAGGGCCTCGACAGTGGGTACTCAGTGGACCTCAAGGTGGGCCAGAATTGTTCCTTGTCTCTGTAATTGGAAAGCACAATTAATCCTATTATGGGACGTGGGCTTCTTTTTTAAATCTAGCTTGCAGAAGGGTGGGAATTTGCTAGTTTGTCTACTGATAGCACCTCAGTCCAAAAGGAAAACAATTCAACCCACAAAAGAAGAACCAATTATCTGATGGTAGAAGCCCTTTTCAAGTAGAGAAGGTGGTACCTATTAAAATGACATTCAGCTTTATTTCTTCTAGAAAAACTAGAAGCAATTGACATCTTCCTTACAAAATATAACTTACCCAAAGAAAATCTCGAAGAGGTTGAAAAACATGAACTCCGTGTATCACCATGGAAGACACTGGAATGATTTTCCAAACTTTAGTATTTTAAAAAGCTGGGAGCCTGTGGTGGGAGGATCTCTTGAGCCCAGGAGTTCGAGGCTGCAGTGAGCTATGATCATGCCCACTGCATTCCAGCCTGGGCAACATAACGAGAACAAGACTCTATAGAAAAACTAAAAAGAAACAGGCAGAATACATCTAACAAAAATTGGAGGGCAAAAGAGGAAGAGTGAAAGGTACAGTAGGTGCTCCAATTACCTTCTGTGAAACAGAAGTCAAAGATTTTCTTAAAATTGAAAATGTGAGTAATGGAAGCATAAATATTGAACAGCCAAAAATTAAACACTGAAATATAATAACACTTACTAAAACAAGATGATGGAAGAAAGTTGGTGAGAGAAAGAAGAACATGCCACCTTTTTCATCATGCATAATCCAGCCTAATAAAAAGAAGAAAAAGGTTGCTAAAGAGCCAGAGACATAAACAAGACACAGACGTGCAGTCAATGAGAAAAATTAGACTACAGAATGAATGGCTGTAAAAAAGAAAAAAAAAGAAGGGAAACAGAAAACCTAAAATATGACACAATGAAAACCTAAACTATGGCCCATGGTATTTGCTTATCAATATATATAAATGGACTGTCTCACAATCTAAAATTAAAATAATTTCATATTAGGGGATATATCATAAATCATGCTGACATTAAGAGGCATATCTGAGACAACTTTATTTGGAAAGGTTGGAAATGAAAGGATGGCTAATGGAATACTAAGAAAATACACACAGGCAGGGTGCAGTGGCTCCCTCTGTAATCCCAGCATTTTCAGAGACCAAGACAGGCAGATCACTTGAGGTCATGAGTTTGAGACCCGCCTGTCCAACATGGTGAAACACCATCTCTACTAAAGATAACAAAAATTAGCTAGGCGTGGTGGCATGCACCTGTAATCCCAGCTGCTTGGGAGGCTGAGGCAGAAGAATTGCCTGAACCTGGGAGGTGGAGGTTTCAGTGAGACGAAATTGCACCACTGCACTCAAGCCTGGGCAACACAGCAAGACTTTGCCTCAGTAAAAAGAAAAAAAGAAGAGGGCATCTGATCTTAATAACAGATGAGGTGGAATTCAGGCAAAATAAAGCATTGCAGGAGACAAAAAGAATATTTCATGATATTGAATAGAGTGCAAGTCACTGAAGTTGTAACAGTTGTTAAATTTACGTAACAAATAAATACAGGGTAGTATTAGTATTTACAAAACAAGATCTCCAGGAGCTACAGGAGAAATAAACAGAAAGTTTTAGTATTAGAAGATACCAAGTCATCTTTTCTCAGCTGATACACACAACACACACCTCACGCCACTGAGGGCTTTATGGTGTCTGGAGAGCTGCTGCGAAGCCCTGTCCGTACTTGGACATTCGTTTTGATCTCTCAGGAATATTGCAGGGCTGACTTGAGCCGGACTAGGAACGGGGAACATGCCAACACTTAGTGCCCTCTGAGAGCTTGGGAGGGAGGGTGTTCGCGAAGCAGGGACCCTGTCCTTGCACACTCGTTGGCTTTTTAAATAAAAGAATTGCTGCTGTTTTGTGATTTCTTGTAAGTCAGCCAACAGAGCTGAGCACTCTCTGTAGTTGATCTCACTGAGTATCAGGACTCCCATTTTACAGGTGGGGAAAACTGAGGCAGAAAGGATGAGTCACTTGACTAAGTTGCAGGACTAGAAACACAGAAGAGTTAGTGGACACAGGGTTATCTCTGCACCAAACCAACTGGCCAGGGTGGTTACAAAGAACTGGGGCGTAGCTTTCTGGGCTGGCTGATTCACTCGTTCAGTTCACCCCAGGTAGTAAGGACTGCCTTGGGAGCCTGAGGCAGGTTCTTGTCCTGTCAGGGCCTCACCCAGTTAACATGTCACCCCACACCTCCACAGGCTACTGCCTGACCCTATGTCTAACTGTGATCTCTCAGAATCCTACCTTGCCTGCAGAAAGCTGGATAGAGGGCATCTTTCTCATTTTATTCTTTCCGTAGTAATCCTAATCTTCCTGGAGGTAAATGAGTGCCTGTGACAAAGCAGGTTATTCATGTGGAAGTGGAAATGGAAAAAGGGAAAAGTATATTAACATACTTCAAAAATATTCTTACTTATTGAGCCTTTCATTCATTGATTTATATAGTTTTAAATTGGGATTGGGGGTAGGAGGGTACTGTCTTACAGAAATAAGGTGAAACAGGTAAAAATATATGTGCAAGTTAATTTCATCATTCTTTGTCATGACAAAAAATAAGGTCACAAATGTGCAATAAAAATTATTCTTTATAATATTAAGTGGTATTAGCTGTCAAAATGTATTGATCTGGAAAGATATCCATGAAAATGTTGAATAAAACAATATTTTCTTGAATGTATTTTTCTTGGCTATCTTTTCAGATGAATATATATCAATATATTGTTATATATATCCCCAGATCAATAAAGTTATATACATAACATTATATAGCAATATCTATCTTTCCCAATCAATACATATCAATACATTGTCTTATATATATATATATATCCAGATCATTATATATTGTTATGTATATAACATATATTATACATAATATATATGTTATGTATATGTGTGTTCTATGTCTGTAATTTTTTATTTTTATTATTTGAGATGGAGTTTCACTCTGTCACCCAGACTAGAGCACAATGGCGTGATCTCGGCTCACTGGAACCTCCCCCTCCTGGGTTCAAGCAATTCTCCTGCCTCAGCCTCCCGAGTAGCTGAGATTACAGGCACCCGTCACCATGCCCGGCTAATATTTTTATATTTAGTAGAGACAGAATTTCACCATGCTGACCAGGCTGGTCTTGAACTCTTGACCTTAGACGACCCACCCACCTCAGCCTCCCAAAGTGCTGGGATTACAGGTCTGAGCCATCTTGCCTAGCCCTCTATATATGTTATATGTTGATCTGGTGATATGTATAACAATATATCAATCTGTAAAAATATCCATGAAAATATTGTCCAGTAAAATATTGTTTTACTCAACATTTTGAGTTGTAGATTGTAATATAATAGGTATTGCAAATCTTATAATAGGCTTTAATGTAATCTATTGTAATATTATAGGTATTACAAATCTTATTTTTGTAATTAAAAAAGATATCTTTATACTTATGTTTGTAAATGATTTTAGGGTAGTTGTGGAAGGATATACATTATTCACTTAGAGTATTTTAGAGAGATCAAAATGGAAACTGAGAATGTGAAGGCAGAGAGAAATTTTTCTTTAACTTAAAAAATATCTCTCTGGATTATTTTGGCTATTACGATACTCATATTTATTTTACAACAAAATCATTTAAAGAAAAACCATTGCACTGACATTCTGGGACATAAGTTCTGTGCACATTTTTGATTTGTTTATTTAGGATGGATTCCTAGAAATGGAAATAGTGACTCAAAAGCTATAAATATTTTTTAATGTTCTTGATACAGATTGCCCAAAGCAATAGCTTTTGAAACCTTTTTCTCTGAATATCTCTCTTAATATTCTCTCAATGTTATAATAGGCCTCGTATTTGAGGACTTTTGACTCTCCAGATCCTTCTGTGATTTCTGCTCAGGGTTTCTGCTTCTGGAATTTGGCAATTGTATAATGTCACAGCTTGCATGGAGGAAGAGAGGCCAAAGATCACAACTCTTCTTTAACTAAACAATTTAGTTTTTCCAAAGCTACTTTCCTGCCTGGTGTTCAGGGGACCACAAGAGTGTTCAGGTTAATAACTTGCCGCCACACTCACTCAGTGACATACATACGCAGTCACTTCATTCATACAGGTAATTTCATATGATTATGTGGTTGAAGGCAGTGAAAGTGAAGGTGGGATTTCAGGAAAAATTTTTTTTTAAATCGCAGTAAATTTTTAATTTATTATCAGTGGAAGATTAGTTAATAAAATCTTTTTCATAAGATAGAGACAATAACCCTTCCCATTTTTTCTATTAAAATGACTTTTTCTGTTACATATTTAATGCATAGTCGTTACAGAAAAATGTAAAGGTAGTACAAAGTTGGAGGAAGGAGAAAAGTAAGTTCAGCACAGTCCATCACTCAGAAACAACCTCGTATGTGTATTTGAGTTGTTAGCAAAATTACATAGTCTAATGATGCATAGTGTTAATTATATACTATTTTGAGTCGACTCTTTAATAATATATACTACTATATTTTTTCTTTAATAGAATTTTGGCAATAATTCAACATCTTATATAGATTTATCATAATTCATGCAGCTACTTCATTATATTTGAATATTCCACTTATTTTTAATTTTTCACTTTTAAGCTGAATATTTTTATCTCAATATTTCTGTCACTGACTACCTTTTCTTGGAAGTTGAACTATTTGGTCTAAGAATATGAAGATTTCAAAAGTGTTTGGTACTGGAGGCTGTCAGAAGGCAGAACAGTATCTGTTTTGTTCACCATAGGTAGTGCAGTGCCTGACACTTAGTGGGGATAGCTAAATGTCCCTGGTGAGTGAATGCACCTGGCCAAAGTACTCTTCAGAACTTTGCACCAGTATTTATTCTAAGCAGCAGGGTATGAAAGTTTACATTTCTGTGTGACCTCATCAAGAGATAATTTTGAAATCTGATAATTTTGATAGATGAAAAATCAGTTGTATCCTATTTTATATTCTATAAGTAAGTTAACCTCTTTTACTGTAAAACTTCTATCATTTTAAAGCAAATTTTAATGATTTAGTATTCCAGTGAATGAAACAAATGACACAGTAAGCAATTTTTAGCAATTGGGTTTTTAAAAAAATTTCTCATAACGCATTTGGCTTTTTTAAGCAGACGAATTTGAACTTTTGTGCCCTTCATTCCATAACTCCCAGAGCAATGACTTTAGCCTTTTTAAAAATATATTCCTTTACAGTTTAATCTCGAATGTACTTCAAATTATTCAAGGCATTTAATATGTCTTAAATATATATGTATTTCATAATATTTCAAATGAGCTCCTAATCATAACTTGTAGGGACGGAAATAGAATCAATAACAAGAATATGTTTCAGATTGGGAACTTCTGAATTTACCAGCAAAGCTGTTCTAAGACTGGGCATAAATATATTCAGTTGGGAATGGAAAGAAAATTCTTTTTTTTTTTTTAATTATAGCATTTAAAATAATTATACGTTAAGTTCTGGGGTACGAGTGCAGAATGTGCAGGTTGGTTACATCGATATACACGTACCATGGTGGTTTGCTGCACCCATCAACCTGTCATCTACATTAGGTATTTCTCCTAATGCTATTCGTCCCCTAGCTCCCCAACCCCTGACAGGCAGAGGCGTGTGATGTTCCCCTCCCTGTGTCCATGTGTTCTCATTGTTTGACTCCCGCTAATGAGTGAGAACATGCGGTGTTTTCTGTTCTTGTGTTAGTTTGCTGAGAATGATGGTTTGAAAATTCTTATTATCTGGTGAGTTGAAGTGGTATAGAAGGATTTGATTCTCCTGATCCAGTCTTCTCTGGGAAGGGGAGGGATGGAAGCTTTTTATGCCCACTTCCAAATTCTTTGAAATTCTGCTCATGTCCTAACTTGAGCTTTCTATAATCACGGTTAGTGCCTTTCCAATTAGGCCTGGCTCTGGATATTATGAATTAGGAATTTTAAAAATGATATTTGCTTACAAAAATGTCTCACTTCCAAGACTATGGGCCGGTGCTGGTGACTTAAATTCGTATTTCATTGGTTAAAAGTAGAACCATTACACCTTTTTCTTTTATCTGTTTTTCTGTCGTCATCATCATCATTTCTCAAAGCAAATTAATGCTTCTGGATAACTTAGTTCCTTTAGATTGAACAGTACTCTTCTTACTGTATTTATTTTACTACTGTATTTTAAATTTTTTAATTCTTAGATCCCTGATTTTCAGAAGTTTGTAGATAAGCAGTAACTCTATAAGAGGAGAGCTATAATTGAAATTAAAACTATCTGCTAATTGAAATGTCTAGGTGACTGTGTGAGTGTGTGTGTGTTTGTATGTGTTAGAGAAAAGAACAAATAAGTGTGTGATTCTTGTATAATATTTCACCTAATTTGACTGGTAGAAAGCTGTTTTTAAAATAGAAAATATTTTTGATATTAGAGAAGTAGTTAAAATACAACTACAAGGTACTGAAAAAAGGGCTAGAACTAACACAATTTGATAGTTTAGTTCAATTTAAAATAAGTTACAAGACACAAGTGGGTATCTCAGGAAAAAAAATAAATGGCACAGAAATAGATATCTAAAACTGCACTCACATACACAGACATTGAAAAATTAGAGTAATTGACAGTGCTGTTTATCATATTTAAAATAGGATCTTGTTTTAGTTGGAAGAAAGCCCAATAAAATAAAAATCCATTCATGCTGAAAAGTATTTTCTGCAATTACATAATAAAGCATCATTGAACTTAGAACTACTGAAACACAATAAAAAAGGGACCTTGATTAAAGATGAAAAAATATATTTTTAAAATATTATTTCACATTGTCAAAATTTCAGAGAAAATAGAATAGCTCAACAGACTCACTTAATCTCTTTGTTATCACATTTGGCCATAGTCTCTTTAAGATACATATTGGATTCACTTAAAGGTATATTTGATAATTCTCCATCCCCCTCAGTCACTGGTAGGTTGAAAATGCTTGCCCTATTTTTACATACTTCTACCACATTTCCCATGAAGAGGAGTATTTACATTGTGAAAGGCAAACACTTTTTAAAAAAATGACGTAACATGTATGAAAGAATACCTCATACATTTGAGGTATACTTTGAGTATGCAATAATGAATGACTGCTGGTTGATGTAATTTCTGTGTTGCAAATCAAATTTTCATTGCTGATGGAAAATCAAACTTTTTAGATCAGTTGCAGATCTCAGCTTTCATCTGGGTTTAGGAGTTTTGGTTTTGAAATTCTGAAATGAAAATTCGTTCTTGTGATCCCTTCTATTTACATGAGCAGTCCCTTACCTCTAACTGTGTGAGACTATATTGAAAGTATAAGTATTTTTGGAAAATTGTATAAATCATGAAGCTCATTTTAACTGAAGATTTTAAAGGTGAGACTGACTTTAAAATTCCATGTTACTAGTTGACATAAGGAGCATTTCCTCCCTTGTCATTGGGGTGTCTTTGACACTAATGTGAACATTCACCAGCCAATCTCAAATATGGGATTTGATGAAAGAACCAACCATTGCTGACAACCCTATATATTCAGAAAAAACTGAATAAAATAGGGAATACTTTATAATGTGACCTACTTTGGTTTTCTTTTAAGGAAAACATTTTACATAACGAAGAATGCAGTTTGATAAATATAGATTTTCTTAGAAATATTCTTCCCTTTCTCTATTTGTAGAAGTTTTAACCATTGTTTTCAAGTGTGTTGAAATGTCAGTTTTAATCATAAGGCAGGTCTTGCCAATTATATGTGTATTCAATCCCCAACTCACAAGATAAAATTTTTTTAGCTTAAAATGCCACTGAAACATTTCTCTGTAGGTGATTTCCTCTGGTTTTTCCTCCTTATGCACAACGAATAGAAGTCTTTTGCTGTGGAAATGATGGAATAATAGTTTCATATAAGACTGTCAATGAGATTACAAAGATTGTGAACAAATGGCAAAAATATATGTATTTTCTTTAATATATATTAAAAATTATATATAAATATATAATGTATTATATATAAGTAATATATATAATATATAATTAGTATATATAATAATATATAATATATAACTTATATATTATATATAATTTATATATTATATATATTATACAGGTTTGCTTTATGAGATTGTGAGGGCTGGTTTAAAGCCTGGCATCTGCAGTACAAGTGGTCCAGCAAGGCTGACTGTGATCAGGCTGGAATCCTTAGACATGGGCTAAGGATGTTGTCCACAGCGGTCAGGAAGAGAAGTCCAAGAGCACGGTAGAGTCCTGTGGATACTGTTTGTAGCTTAGGTGCTCAGGGAAAGCCTGAACCCGTTGAAAGGGCTCACCTGGACAAATATCACCCACTTTGGATAATCTCTCATTTGATTTACTCAAAGTCAATCCATAAGGAACCTTAATTACATCTACAAGATCCCTTGACCTCGTCTAAGTTAGCCTAACTGCAGGAGTGCTACTCTGTCGTATTCATTGGCCCCACTCACACTCTCAGGGATGGCATTGTATGGGGTGTTAGAGGCTGTTCTTTAGGTGCTGTGACCTTAATTAAGCTCTGTGACTGCTGCTGTGGAAGCCCCTTCAAGACCCCTTCAGCATGAAAACTTCAAAAATCCTTTTTCCATAAACCTCACTCGCCAGAATATCTTCTCCTGAGAAGCCCTGGGATAAAGGGTGATATATATATATATCAATTTTTTTTTTTTTTTTTGCATTCTGTCCTGGAAGGGTCAAGCCCGGGCTGGCCTGTCAGTACCAGTCATTTCTCTTCCCGTGTAACATTTTTAGACTCTCTTTTCACAGTGACCAACTATCCTGTGCTGCAGTGTGGCACCATAAATGAGCAAATAAAACAATTTAACTATTTTTGGTTAAACTTTTGGTTAAATGTAACCAAATTTGGTTAAGTGATTAAAAAACTTTAACCTCTTAGCACAGTAAAAATAATCTACAAATCAATTTTGTGGATTATTTTAACCAAAAATTAGCCATTTTTGGTTATATATTTTGTTAAATTTAACCAAATTTAGTTAAATGGTTAAAAAAACTTTATTATTTATCTTAAAGAGACCTGGCTCTTAAAAAATAAATAAAAACTCCATCATCTAAGGATAAAGACCTTTTTTCTTCAGTCACCTGACAGAGTAATTTGGATAGACATAAGATGATTTTAACTAATGCTAGAAGAATTCCTTTGAACTGCATGCTCTGTATTATAAGAAATAATTCTGTAGGACTTGTTTTAGTCTTTTAATAAGTCTAGTTTTGTATATCTAGTATGTACATAGTGTCACTTGGTATATCTATGTGTATAAGGCCACAGTTCTTCAGAAATAGCTTTGGCTTCATTATGAGCCAGTTTGGTGCACACCCAATGCCAAATATCACTTAATACTTTTCAGACCAATCTTTTTAACATCTGGGTCTATTTTAATATTCATTTAAAAATTAGATGTTCCAAGCATTTACGAATGGGATTATTTGAATGCTCATAATGGGAGTAATTTGTCAGCACAGCTTTTATGGGAAATCTGAAGGGATTTCTAGAAATTCATTCATTCAGCAGTCTTCATTAAGGATCTGACATTTGCAGGTCTTGAGGCTATGGGGGGGTCAGGGTGGAGGAATCAGACATACAACTTCTGCTCTCAAAAAGGTGAATGATAGTCAAGTGGGAAAGAAGACAATTGAGGAACAGTTTTAACAAAGTGCCAGCATTTCCCCAATAGTGGAAGTACAACATGCTCTGAGAGTACATGAATGTAAAGAGAAAATATCTATCCCTGCAGTGTTTGCAATAATTCTAGATTGTGCTGAAAAGTTATTTTACCTTTGAGTATTTTTATAGCTCTTAAGATCTCAAGATTATTCTTGCAGGATAGGTAATTAGAAGACTATAAAAGTTAAACATTTACAGGTTTTAATGAATAAGATAATGCATATAAGATAATGCTAAGATTAGGAGGATCTTGACATCTTCTTGATTAAATATAGGAGGTATAAGAATTAAATTTTATATAGTCTTTTGAGGGAAGTTTCCATTTAATAGCAAAATACTTAAGCTAGAGTGTTCTAATGGCAATTTGATCTTCAGATTGGAAAATTTGTATTGATTAACTTTTAATTTAATTAACTCTTGTGTTTTCAGAGGCAGAGTCTCACTCTGTCACCCAGGCTGGAGTGCAGTAGCAGGATCTTGGGTCACTGCAACCTGCACTTCCTGAGGTCAGGGGATTCTCCTGCCTCAGCTTCCTAAATAGCTGGGATTACAGGCACACGCCACGGCCTGGTTAATTTTTATATTTTTAGTAGAGACGGGGTTTCATCATGTTGGCCAGGCAGGTCTCTAACTCCTGACCTGGTGATCCACCCGCCTCAGCCTCCCAAAATGCTGGGATTAAAGGCCTGAGCCACTGCGCCCGGTCAATTTAATCAACGCTTTGTTAACTCCAATCCAAAGCTAAGCTGATCAGTTAATTTTGCATTTATTCTTTCTATTTTTCTATTTCATTTATTTTTGTGATGTATATTTTAGCTGTATTCACTATGTATATGTTTACTTTTGTATCCTTGAACATATTTTATATTTATAATAGTTGCTGTAAAGTCCTTGTCCGCTAGTTGTAAGATCTGGGCCATCTTTGCATCACTTTGTATTGCCTGTACTGTTGTGGTTTTGTTTTTCTGAACGTATATAGCTCACATTTTCTAGTTTCTTTACCTCTGCTTATTTCTGACACTATATCGGATATTGGAAGTGATGTGTAGTAGAGGCTCTGAATTTCAGATTTTTTTCTGAAGAGCAATTTTGGTTAACCTTGTTGGATTGAAACTTCAGTTTTCTCTCTTTTGTATGAGGAGTTGCTTATATTTTTACTCAAATCTTTCAGCTTCCATCTGCTGCAGTTATACTGGGCTTTCCTCCAGCATGCACAGTTTAGAGGTCAGCAGAATTTGGATACATTTTTTACAAAGATTTTGTAGATATCTGTGTGTCCAGGATTTAGCCCATCTAATTATTTCATTGCTCGTGAACCCTGAAGCATCTCCTCTGATATCTCAAGCCAATAAAGCAGCAGATTTCTCCTGCCACAGTAGCAGACAGATTGGGCACAGCATGCCCCAGAGCCAAAGGCAGCCACTTACTGGCCACACAAGGTGCTGTTTGCCTTTTCAGAGAGACCTACTTTCCAATTTCTTCTGCTTTTGGTCCATCCAAAGTGCCCTTAAGTCAATTCTTAAAAGTACTTTTTTCTAAATTTTATAATAGTTTCCATAGGAGAATTCGCTGCATGCAGTGACTTCATCATTTTCCAAAGCAGAACAAGTCAAAAGAAAAATAAAATGTAAAAGCTCTTGCCAAAATTAAGGCCAGTTTATAGATACAGTACAGCTAATACGGAGTTTTAGTAAGATTATTACTTGCCTAATCTGAGCACTTTATTTCCAGGAATACAGGCTAATTTTCTGTTGGATGATTTTACTACATGTCCCATTCGTGGTTCATGCTGTGCTTCAGCTTATGGTCATTCAAAGCATCTAGATTATTTTCATCTGAATTTCTCCTAAGCTTGAGCTACAGAAAATGACAGAAAATAAAAGAAGAAAAGAACACGGATGGCCTTTGGTCTTTCATTCAGCAAGTGATCTCACTCATTTTTTCTAATGTAACTTCAGCATTTTTTACCTCACTCAAGGGTCAGAGTAATTATTAAAACGTAGTCATTGGCTGGGAGCGGAGGCTCATGCCTGTAATCCCAACACTTTGGGAGGCTGAGGCGGGTGGATTACTTGAGGTCAGAGTTCAAGCCCAGGCTGGCCAGCATGGCGAAACCCTGTCTCTACTAAAAATACAAAAATTAGCCAAGTGTGGGGGTGTGCGCCTGTCGTCCCACCTACTCAGGAAGCTGAGACAGGAGAATCGCTTGAAACCAGGAGGTGAGGTTGCGGTGAGCTGAGACTGCGCGACTGCACTGGAACCTGGGTGAGAACAACAAAAACATAATCATCACGAAATTTCATAATTAAATCTTCAAATCCAGAGACAGATGTGAAATACATCACTAAAATACAAAGAAAGCATGATTTCACAATTGATTGTGTGACTTCCTAATATACAGTCCATAAACCTACAAATAATCTAGCCACAAACTAATTTGCTTGAAGACCAAAAAGAAGAGTTAGAGTTTCACTGTTCTATTCTAAAGAGATAATTACAGTGTTCTGTTTTTATCCCCAGAATTTAATTTTCCTATTGACAGGGTTGGTATAAGTAGATTAGTAGTTTATCTAGGTTGATAGAATGAAATTGGAATGGTTTTACTGTCTGTTTTATTACATATGCTTAGACTAGTAGTTTTCAAGTTATTTGCATAATGATTGAATCAACTTAATTGATAATTATATGTTAGATGACCTGGATCTTTTGTGTTAAAAATTTCAACTCATTTTAATTTGAATTTTCAATTATTTATGGAGTGTTCATAATCATTTTAGGGTTATTAATTATTAGTGTAGTATGCAAATAAAATGAAAAATCTTAAACTTTGGGGTTGCTTTAAAATTGTTCCTTTTTGTATCGAAAACAAATTTTACTCCGACTGAATCTTCAAAACACTCTGTCACTGTAATTCCAAACAAAAGTCATATGACCAGAGACATGGAAGACTCTTAAAGTGGCTGGGCACAGTGGCTCACACCTCTGTAATCCCAGCATTTTGAGAGGCTGAGGCAGGTGAATCATGAGGTCAGGAGTTCGAGACCAGCCTGACCAACATGGTGAAACCCTGTCTCTACTAAAAATACAAACATTAGCCAGGTATGGTGGTGGGCGCCTGTAATCCCAATTACTCAGGAGGCTGAGGCAGGAGAATCGCTTTAACCTGAGAGGTGGAGGTTGCGGTGACCCGAGATCGTGCCATTGCACTCCAGCCTGGGCAACAAGAGTGAGACTCTGTCTCAAAAAAAAAAAAATAAAATAAAAAGAAAAGACACTTAAATTAACAAGGAAGGTTAGACCAAGGAAGAAAAAAGTAAAAGACGAAAGAAAGGAGTTACCATTGGCTTTTTCACTGTTGCTTTTGTTCAGTACTTTAAGACACAGTGAGTTCCTGAGTATCAGAGCTATACATGGGAGGAAAAATGGAAAGAGAGTATGTTAGAGGAGGAAGTATTGACATAAACAGAGATTTGAAAGAGACATTTGGTTAGTGTCAGAGGATGGATTGCTACTTCCTAGCAGAGGAAGCTTGGCATAGTAGCCTTTTAAGAGTCAATACTTCTGTAGTCCAAGTTTGAGATTGCAGTAGTGGAAACTGAATTTTAGCTTTGATTAGTTCAAAATAAATAATCATTTTAATTAACGGGTTCATTAACAATCATCATCGCCATTATTACTGTCAAAATTGTCAAAATATTTAAAGTGTTTATCCCAGGGACACTATTCTGAAATGTATATACATTATCTTTTTTTTTTTTTTTTTTGATCCTATGGAGAGATGCCTTATTAGCTTTATTTATGGATGAGAAAACTGAGGCTTAAAAGCTTTAATTCAGTTGCTAACATCTTAGTGGTAGTTACTGGCAGAGGCTGGACTAGAAACTAAATCTCTCTCTCCCCCGAACCTATGCTCTTACTCACCAATAATGAAAAAAAAAAAAACCTCACAAAAACCCAGGAAGGATATTTAGCTTAAACTATTAATTTTAAGACCTCTGGTTTGGAGTTTGCCATTATGCAACATAAAATTTAAAAATCTTACATTATGGCCCAAATCGTTTTCTAATGTGAATGATTCAAGCTTATGTTAGAGATTGAACTGTTAAGAGTATAATATTTGGCCACTATTTCAGGGGACTTCAGAGAGCTGAATTTTTCAAGGACCATATTTATACTAGTAGTTTTTAAATGTTTACTGATCTTTTTTCCCCTCTCTCCTTAGGAAAAATTAGATGTTGGGGTGAGAAAAGAAGTTGACGGCATGGGAACATCTGAAATAAAATACGGTGACTCAGTATGCTATATACAACATGTAGACACGGGCCTGTGGCTTACTTACCAGTCCGTGGACGTGAAATCCGTGAGAATGGGATCAATACAACGTAAGGTAGGGTGATAGAAAAAAACATAATGTATAGAAGTGATTTTTTATGAATAAAATACACAAGGACAAGTCAAAAAGAAATGGCTAACCTTGTCAGTCACCTGCAAAAGTTCATAATTTTGCAAGTGAAAGGGCAAATTGCACTGTAATAGACGCTTTAGTTTTGTAAGGTGAACGTAGCTGTATGTTACATCACTAATATATAGGATGATGGAATGTATATATTTAAATACGAAGTGAAGAGATACACAGTGCTTCTGGGTTCTACTGTAGTCTAGTTCACTTTGTCCTCCATGCTGTGACAAAGTTCATTACTTATATCTCCTTGCTTACAAGAAGAGGATTCCACCGTTTGGTAGTGACAATGATACCCTTCCTGGCCTGTGCCATTCTTCTCCTCTCTTCCTGATTTCCAGATGTTGTCTTCAATTTCCCCAGCATGTCCCTTACAACACATTTCTTGCAGTCAATCAAAATACCATGGCTTTTACACACTGGTGCCTCTGCAGGCTGTTTCTTCTGTTTGGAACACCCTCAAACTTTTTTTGTCTCCCTGACTCTGACCCATCAACCAGGGATTAAAGCTATTTATCATTTTAGAAGTTCTTCCTGACTATATCAGCTTATCAGCTACTCCCTCCCTTGAGTTCTCATAATATTCATCTCTAACTCATTACATTTTATACACACACTTCTTATGCTCTTTTATTTAGTAGGCTATAAATCTCTCTTTCTCTCATCACCCCTGGCCCCACCACCCAAATTTGCGACTCCCCTGAGAGAGTACATCATACTAGATTGTTCATGTTCTTACACATGACATGCAGCACAGTGCACAGAAACTAATAACAACACATATTATTTCTGGAAATGTGAGACCTTGGAAAGGAAGACTTTAGTGATACAGACCTTTTTATTTTCAACAGATTTATTAATCAAAATCTATACCCCCATTCCAATAACTACATAGATCACTGTTCCTGTGATCTGTTTAGAGTGACCAGTGCTGATTCTAGTGAAGGTGGAGGCTGATGCTGCAGGGATGGAGTTTGGCTTGAGTACATCCCTGTACAACCTTCCTTGGAGCCTGGAATTGAGATTAGCAGATAATTCTCCTGCAAGACCTATATCATCATTATAATGAGATGATCCTTTGTTTTTTTGGCTCATAAATTTAAGTGTACATGCATGTATTCAATATTTGTGAAGCACTCCCTATTTCTTGCAAATGAAGGTGGCCTGTTTGAAAACATTTTATTATAGATAATTGTTGGAAATAGTTGCTTGGTGCCGCAAAGAACAGTTTACACTGAGACAAAGGATCTTTTAGCAATGCAGTTTTTACTTTCTGGACTGCAGGAAGGGTACTCTCACTAGCCATTGTGCCACAAGAATCCAATGAACAAAGGAAAACACAAATTTATTCCTTAACGCATTTGGGGTTGTCCTTACTGCTGTGACTGATTTCCATTGGCTGGAGCCAGACCTCACAATTTAAACTAAAACCTTATTGGTTTAAACTTAAAACTTCTCTAAACAGGTAAAAGCAATGGAGAGCTGGGACATGCCTGTGAGCACATCTGGCACAGATATTTTGCTTAAAGTACGAGGAAATAAAATGTACTACGTGCCTGTAAGCAAGGCATGTCTAACAGCTACATAGGATAGGGCTTAACAAAGAGTTACAAGCATGCTTATTCTTTAACAAGAAAGGAAACTTTAAAAAGGAACTTTTCTAATTCCCATAATAATTTAAGTTTATACAAAATAACCAATAGTGTAATGAACCCCTCAATCTCCACCATTCGACATTTTCAATGCTTTCTTACTGTTATTTCCATTACGCCTCCAATCTTATGCTATGTGTCACTAGATTATCACTATTACTTATTTTCAAATTTTAAAGGTAGTATTTGTATACATCAAAATGTAAACATTTAGCTGTAGAGATACACTGGTGTGACCCACAAGCTTATCTCCATGTGGAACATGTCTAATTTCCAAGAAGTTTCCCAGCATTCCTTTCTAGATTATTCCTGCTCTCTTTCCCCCAGGGGCAACCGCTCTTCTGATCTTTTTCTGTCGTGGAAGTGATCTTGTGATCGTTTTTCTGTTTTAGCTGATGTTGGATTTTATAGAAATGAAATTCTATGGTATGTACTCTTTTGTATATGCCTCCTTTTGCTCAGCAAAAGGTCTCTAATATTTATCCATATTGTTCCATGTTTGAGTCCCAATTGCTTAAGCTACTTTCTGATGTCCCCAGACACTAACAAGACAGAGATTAAACCAAGCACAATCTAAGGAGGGGGTGGGGGTCAGAAAGGAAAGGAAGAGATAAAGGTATGTATTTGTGACTTATTCTGTCTTCATTACCAGGCTCTGAGATTGGAACCAAGTCTTTGATTTATGTATTTTCAGTATCTAGCAGAGTGCTGGAACCAAGTAGGTGCTTAATAAACGTTTCTTGAATAAAAAATATATTTTTAAGGACGTGGAGTTACAGTTGAGTTGGTAAGATTGGCCACGCACCTGCTAACTTGGTCTTCAACTGCATTAGCATTGCAGAATTATGAGCCATGGTGAGATGGGTTAGCATTCGCGAGGTGAACAGCGAATGTTGTTGACATTGTGACAGACAGGTTGATTTGGCTTTAAAGCAAAAAAAATTTTTTTAATTATGATGGTTGTTCGTGGTTCTATTACTAGATTTAGCAGATGTTATCTTTTTCTTTTTTTCTGAATATTTTACTTAAGAATATTTCAAATATTAGGAAAAGTTAAAAGACTAAACCAATGAACATCCATATGCCCTTGAATTAGAGTCAACAATTATTACAGTTAGCCAGATTTGCTTTCCTTTCCTCCTGTCTTCCTTTTCTTTCTCTGTGTGTGTATGCATTCAAACATCCACAGTGCCATTACGTACCATTATGATAATTCTATTACATCATTGACTATCCTGTTTATATTCATATTTATTTTCTTGTCCCAATAATATCTTTTCTAGTTTATTAATCAGGATGCAATCAAAATTCATATACTTACTTTTATAGCTTTCAGTCTCTTTTCATCTAGAACAGATTTTCAGCTTATTTTTTTCCTGTGCCATTGATATTAAAAAATCCATGCCAGTCATAGGATGCCTCATATTCTGGATATGTCTGACTTTTTTCCCCCATTGTCTGTGCTCTTGGTAATTCCCATGAACGTGAAGTTAGGTATAAGTCTATGCTGTCCAGATCAGTAACTGCTGGACACATGTGGCAGTTTGGTATTTGTATATAACTAGAGCTAGATGAACAAACTTTTTAGTTTTGTTTAACATTAATTAAAATTTTGAAACATACACTTAAGTTATTAGAAAACTTTTATGTACGTTTGGAACAAGTTGAGTATGTGAGTGTGCTTTTCCAGCGATGTCTTTGGTTCCTGTTTTTGTGCCATTTTAGTTTTGCTAGTTTCTTTCTCAGGATCATGGCAGGCTCCTCCACTCCATGCTGGCTGTCTTTCCTCTCTGTGTTCTCCCTGACCTTTTCTCTACACTTCACTTCTCAAGTGTGTCTACCAAAGTACTCATTTTTTTTTTTTTGCTGCTATTCTGCTCATAAGCCCTTTCTGTGCCTTTAAAATTTTAGTTTTCATGCTTTTTTTTCTTGTCCTTATCTCACCCAGCTCACCTTTTTATCTCAGCTTGCTGTTCTTTCGTCTGGTCTGCTGGTTTATTATCTCAGCATATTTTCCCACTGTGAATTTCCACTCCTATTTTATAGAAGTTGTGACTTGCATCCTGAGGACAATTGAAATTGTTTTTATATTTAAGTAGCCTCCTGCTATTCCAGTTTTACTTAGCTTTTAAAAAATAGCAATGATTACTGAATTTTATTAATTAAAGAAGATAAAAATCATGCATCGTGTCCTTTAACTTGTTGATAAAAATAAGTAAGCTACCAGACCTCTCTGATTATTAAGGAGTCCTTACTTTCACAGAGTTAATCCTACTTGACTATAGTGTATGATTCTTTTGAAATTCTGCTAGATTCAATTAATTCATATTTTATTCAGAACTATAACATGTATATTCATGGAGGAAGTTAATTTCTCTTTATGAACATTTTATACAATTTTTGTGTTTATCGATTTTTCTGTGTCATGAAACATCATTTTACTCTGGTCTTTTTTTCAACCATTTAAAAATGTAAAAGTCCTTCTTAGCTCATGGGCTGTACAGAAATGGGTGATATGCTGTAGTTTGCCAACCCTTGGTTTAGACTAGTCTGTCATGAAAGGTAGCTGTTCTTTGAAGCTTTATCACAGCTCACCTGTGAAACCATCCAGTCCTAGGTCTTTTAAATATTGGATCTTAAATTATCTTTTCAATCTTTTTCTAAAGAAACTGGTCAAATCGAGTTGGATTCTTTTTGATTAGTCTCATTTTTCTAAGAATCTATTCTGTTCCCCTGGAACAGCCAGTTTTGTGTGTTGGTTTTGTTTGGTTGGCTGATTGTTAGTTTTGCCACGGAGTTGCACACAGTATTGTGTTATTATAATTTCCTATTCTCTGTGTTTTTGCTTTCTGTTTTATCTTTAACCTGTTTTGTGGGAGTTTTATTTATCATTGCAAAGAATCAAATTTTGAGTTTATTCATCTTTTCCAGTACTTTATTTGACTTCTAGTTTATTAATTTCACTTAATCTTCATTAGTTCTACTTTTCAACTTTCTTTGCTGTTCTTTTTTTAGGATATGAAAATGAGTAACAAGTTCCTTCATTTTTGTCATTTTTCTTTATTAACGAGGGCATTTAGGGCTATAATATTGCCATTGAATATAGATATATCCATGTCTCACTGATTTTTTTATATAAGGAGTTTCCTCATAACATTGCTTTCTAGATAATTTATAGTTATAGTTCCAGTTACTAAATTTTGCTCGGTACACCTGGGTAGGTTTATTAAATTATCTTGCTATAAATGTTGAATGGAGACAAGCACAAATGGGAACAAATGGTTCTACTTACATATATAGTACACAGCTGATCTATGCTGTCAAAATTCTGCAAGGTGGTGAACATTGTGAAGGATAAGGATAGGAAGGGAGCACTAAGGAGGATTTTAAGATACCATATGTTTTCTTTCTTGAGTTGGATGTTGGTCATACAGGGATGTTTACCTGTGAAAATCATTGAACTTTTTTTTTTTTTTTTTTATTAAGAGTTTTGCATTTCTCTTTCCTAACATTATAGTTTCATAGAAAGTTCAAAAACAGCAACAACAACAAACTACCAAAAGAAATGAAATACATGTTTACATTTTTATAATTTAGATGATTTATAGGCGTTGTTCAGTACTTACTGATTAACCAGTCTGTGTTCGGAGCTACTGTATGATAGGTGTGCCAATGCCAGGTTTCCTTTGCTGCTTTGCACCAAGTTTGCTTAGGCTATGGATCAGTCATTCAATGTTGATATGTGAAAAGGCTCTGCTATTTGTTTTACTTGACTCATCACATTTTTTGAGTAATTCTTTAAAATGGTATCTGAGCTGAGCATGGTGATGTGTGCTTATAATTCTAGCTATCCAGGAGGAAAAGGGAGAAGGATACTGAAGCTCAGGAGTTCAACACTATCCTGGGCAACATAGTAAGATCCCATCTCAAAAAAAAAAAAATAACTAAATTAATATGAGGAATGGCTAATTTGTATAGGGACCTGTGCATATGATTTTATCTGAACTGAAACAGTCCCCTCTACCTACCCTTTGATTCTATTTATTGTTATGGCTCAGCTGTTTGAGTACACATCTCCCTAACTCTAGTTTGGAAAAGAGATGTTGGGGGTAATGGCCTTATTTTTGCTTTCTTACAGGCTATTATGCACCATGAAGGCCACATGGATGATGGCATAAATTTATCGAGATCTCAGCATGAAGAATCACGCACAGCAAGAGTTATCCGGAGCACAGTCTTCCTTTTCAATAGATTTATTAGGTACTTTTCCTTTTGTAGGCTTAGTTGTTTGATACTTCATTTTCATTTCTTTATTAGATATGTAAGTAGAAAATTTAAAAGTATGCTATGTTGGCAATAAATCTCATAGTGTTTGGTGAGTCAGCAGGAACATTAGGAAGTGTTAATTAGATGATTTAATGTCTTTCTTTTAAATAAACTTTAAAAAAGTATGTTTTTAGAAATTAGATGTGTAATTTGTAATTGATAGGTATAGATTAGGATTATTTTATGACTATTCTTCCTTGCACTGGACCTATTTCATTCCTTTTTCAATGAGAGCAGTGAATCCCTAGGTATTTGGTGAGTTTTGACATGTATTTTTAAAAAGCAATTCTCGTAAGAACTCTTTTTCCACTTAACAATTGCAATAATTGCATATCTACCGTAGGGAGCCAGCCCCCACATCACCCGTGGGTACCCCGAGTTCAGTGGCGACAAAGAAATGAGAAAAAGACAGATTAAAAGTGAAAGTGGGACCGGGGGCCATCCCTTGTTTGCTGGAGGCAGTCAAGGCCCCAAGCTCTGATCTCTCACACTGTTTATTGGTTACAGTCACTTTGATGCGTAGGGTAGGGGTGGAGTGATTAATGGTGGGGTCAATCAATGAGCCGGAAGTGAATCAGTGAGCTGGAACTGGTGTGTCATTCTAAAGACTGATAACAGCAGCGGTTTCCGGAGTTTCACAAAGCAGGAATATGTGGTTGTCTTTAGCCTACTGTGTATGTGCAGCTGGTGGAACAGGGCCTCACAAGGAGCCTACACATCTGGCTACATCATAGTGCTACAAAGGGGTTTTACGTCCTTGAGCACCATGTTCATGGTAACAGAGCCGAGGTCACCCTGCACTGGAACATGAGGCTTGGAGAGGGCTTCCTCCTCCGAGGCCTCCTGCGGCCTTCTGCGGTATGTTGTCGCTTGTTTATATGCTACTCATAACCAGTTGATGTAGGCACTCGTAGGTCCTTTCTGCTTTGCTGCCTCTCCCAACGTTTACAAACTAAATTAAACTTGTGGCCAATGCGTTTTCTGGTAGCATTATACCAATATATGCTCTGACCTGTGGGAGATTTCATTTGTCTCTTTAAACTTTACTCATTTGATGGGCGAACCTTTTTGTTGACCGTCTTTCTTCATTTATTTTTTCTTTTGGGTTTAATCCTATTATTTGTTAATATTTTCTGTTAAGCTATTCTGAGCTTCTGTTATGTTTAGAGATATTCATTTCCTGTCATAATTAATTGCAAACGTTTTCACCAGTTTATTGGTTTGGAAAAGAATTTTGAAGAATTTTTGTAGCACTTGAATCAGTAAATTATTTTTTTGGCTCTACAGCATAAAGCAAATCTTCTCTCCTCAAGATTATATTATTTTCTGCTTCTTTTATAAACTATGCCTTTTATAAACCATGCACACTGTGTGTATATGTGCGTGTGTATGTATGTCACAAAAAACAAGCCCAGCTTCTGGACACACACTTTTAGTGTTTAGCCCATTTTTCTGCCTCATCTAAACTCCAAGGCTCATCCGATGGAGTAAAGCTTGAATTGGATGGGGTAAGCACCACCTTTTTGTATTTTTTATCACTTTTATTACTTTTCGGTGTTATTCGTATTGTTGTATTTTTATATAGTGTTTATTATAATAAAAATTTTATTACATTTTAATGCAGTATAAAATTAGTCAAGAAGTTCTACTTGGAAATTATAACTTATTTTGGAAACAAACTTAGCCTTTTCGTATCCTGTTCTTCCCACTAGTTTTTCTTTACTGGAGCTGATTAATCCTATGATAGGGATTGAGCGAATTAATCACAAATCTTTGAAATGGTCAATTTTATATTTAGTACTGACTTCTTCAAATATGAGGGACTTTTTTTTTAATTCAGTTTGACTTCTGCTGAGTGTTCAGTGGCACTGCAGAGATTCCGTTTGGTAAGTTAATTTAATACCAGACCAACATTGGTTCTTTGCTTTGAAAATTGTTTTTTGGGGAAGTTACTGTGTCAGTGTTTAGATGTCATGTAGCGATAGTACACCATAAGTGACATTTTTTTATGCTGGATGAAATGCCAAAATTCATCTTGAATGTGGTTTACTTTAGCACATCTGCTCTTCGGAAAAATAATTTTAAAGTTTAACAATTACTTTTCTGATGAGATAGAGTACCAAGTACGAGAAATTTGGATTCTTGGGTTAAAATGTTGGATTATATACTTGCTGCACTATTAAATCTTGAAAATTATTTTTTGTCTGGGCTTTTTGAGTGAAATTCATTTGTTACACCTATCATGATAAAATAGGATGGTTATATTAACGCCTATTAACTATGAAAATATTTTCTGATTCCCCGTCTGATTTTTTTCTATTTTCTTTCTTCTTACCTTGCTCCCTTTTTTCCCCAGATTTATAAGATGAATGCTGATATCATTAATTTGAGACCTTTGTTGACATAAATATTTAGTGTTGTACATTTCTGTTTTTGTTGATAGCTCACACATTTTTCTCCCCTCCCCTCCCCTCCCTCCCTCCCTCCCTCCCTCCTTCC